>JAGKRY010000040.1:0-127665 GCA_020002325.1 Chrysosphaeria jannelii | reverse complement strand
AACGTGGCCACGTTATGCCTCGTCTGTAAGGCCCACTCAGGCACCCCTATTAGCCCTGACATTTGCGATCAGGAGTGCCCCAGGTGAATGGCACGACGTCGATCTGAAAAAGCACATAAGCATGATCCACGCCGAAGTCCCACAATGCTACCCTTGTGATGTCTCCGGCTGCTTTTGCCATTACAATCGTATTGATAATCTTCGGAAACATAGGTTGAATAAGCACGCAGACGTCGTCACCGGCATGTCCAAGCCTTTTTTCACAGATGTCTCTGTACAGTAATCTTTAATAAAATTTACATCACATTCTACAGCTCCGTCTTACGCACACTCCTTGATAAAGCTACACGCTCTAAACCCCGCTGGACCAACCAACCCAACCAAACTAAACCACTCTACACCCCAAGTGTTGGAGGGCTTGGCCCAGCAAGAGCACATAGGCTGGCCCAGCTTGGTACCGGGTCTGGCTAGGTGTGTAAAAGGTAAATTCGAAATGTATCAGATGTATTGTCTTGATTCTACTTATTTTTGGTTCTGAGTCGATATTTATCCATCAGCTCTTCTGTTCAGTTACTATTTTCTGTTTTGTTTTTGTTCAAACGTGAACAAACGACGAACAAACGACCAAACGAACGAGAGCAAACGAAAAAACTTGGATCCAATCTAGTTTAGCGTTCACAAAGCTTTCATAATTTTCACGAAAACTTTCCTTTTTTGTATTTTATGAACACTTATTTCCACCTAACTTTACTCACGTCCATGGTTTTTTTGGCGCCCCAATGAAATAACGAACAAACGAACGAAAAAAAAAAAATCGCGTCCTAGCAGGGATAAAGACTTCCAACTGAAAAGCTAGCGGATGCAAGCCCAAACATTCGTGCAGTTAACCTACTATTTGATGTATGTATTGAAGGCCTTTAACATCATGGTAGTCCATGCCTTGAACCGAGCTTGATGCTTGACATGTATACATGTTTTAATGTCGAAGGAGCAATGACATTTCGACAAAGTTCATCCATCCTCTTTGACTTTATCGCTAATAAGAGCTAGCAAGTTATCACGAACAGTAGTTATTTCTTGTGGGAAGATATTTTCCTTGTTAAAGGCCTTCAATACATCAAATAGTAGGTAGTCTGATATTATTGCACGAATGTTTTTGGCGTTTGGACTTGCATCCGCTAGCTTTTCAGTTGGAAGTCTTTATGCCTGTTAGTTCGTTCGCTACTGGAAGGAGGGAACGTTCCTCCAGGTCACGTGCATGCGTCGGGCATGGCACGGGAGAGACAACAAACAACCAACACCAAACCCAACCTCTAGAGAAAGACGTGCACTTATAGAGAAGGAAGTGGCTGAGTGCCTTAGGTCACGTAAGGGAAGTGGCACTCGCCACTGGGGACGAGACCAGCGGGCGTGACCAAGGTCATCTGAGGTCTCTCTCGGCGATACAGGACGTATCTGTAGAGAGATCCTCCCCAAGGTCGGGAAACCTGGGGAGGCGGCGGGGATATATATGAAAAACGAATGTGGTCGATATGTACAATGATCTAGTCTGCAATATGATGTCCAAACTATATCCTTCCGATAATCCTTTAGATGCATAACCGCGTGTGTGATGCAACCAACTGAACCAACCACAGATCCAACAACCTAAAAAGTAAGGTATACATGCGGTCCCAATACCGCAACTGTCATAGGACAATGTCTCGGATCAATCAAGCTGACGCTTGCACTAGCCTAATCCGGTGACCGCATGCGGCGATGCATAACTCGGTGCTATCCAATCCGGTGGCCGCATGCAACGATGTACAACTCGGTACCAATCGGCCTTAGAAATGGAACAAAGAGGAGGGGAAAGGATGTTTATATTTAAGTATGGATGTTGTTGCTGATTAGGATTTGGTCTCTAAGTAATATTCTTCATAATTCTGAATACACATTGTTATCGTTAAGGAAGAGTCGCGCCTGTTTTATTACTTTATCTACACAATATCGATCTGCTACATAGATCCCTTTACAGCAACTCATTACAAAGATGCTGATAACTGGGTACCATCAGACGTACCCGTTGTGGCCTCAGGCATTTAGCATTAGTATTCTTTTAGACCACGTAGACCATCAGGACTACATCAGCAGACAATACCGGCACCAGCTTTATCATCGTCACTTCTGCACCCCTAGGCTCTAGTGGTTAGATGCTACTAGTATTAAAGACTGTGCATGGAGAGGTCAGAAGGTCACGTGTAGGATCTGGTTCATGCGGTACAGAGGTCAGGAGGTCACGGGAGATTACGTAAGGGCGGAGTACATTTCAGGACACGTCAGGGGCACGCAGAACACAACACATTCATCTCGTTCACTTCTGCTTGTTGGGAGAAAGACAGCCAGCTTCGCCAAGAGCTCACCACTCTCATAACACAACTGTGATATTTATTAACTCGCTAATGCTCATTGGATTGCGAAATATTAGTCGCAACCCAGTGAGTATTAGCGAGATAATAATTATCCCAGAGGAGCAGGAAGTTCATCAGGCACTTACAGATGCCGAAATCCTTGAAGTATCACGCCCTACTAGCGATGAAGACGATCAAGATGACAGTGATTTTGAAGAATTATCCGTTCCCGAGACTAAGGAAGATATTCTCTACGAGATTAAATGTATTGAGACTGCAATGAGGGTTTGCATCAGGGAGAACCAAACTGACGGTCGTAAGGCACTATTAGCGGTTAAAAGAGCCTATGAGCAAAAATTAGACTCATTGCAGAGGCTTCAGCACACCAAACTGACCAACTTTTTCGGCGAGAGCGCAACTTGTAAGCTTATTTTTCAATTTTTCTCATAAAATATAATATAATAGGAGTTTTACTTATTACCCATACAAACTGAGGCGGTTTTCAAAAAAAACATTAAATAACAGGAAATATTTAAATTCAAGGCTATGATTTATAACGGGTTCTACTGTATTACTTTGTATGTACCTAGGTACCATCGAAAGCATTCTTACGTAATCCGATTTTAAGCTGCGACATGATGAGTTTTCTAGACAATACCATGGCAAATGATAGAATCCCGTCAGTAGCGTCGCTCGAGCGCCCTGAAAAGTATCAAGATCTTTTGCAGCAGGACCGTGGCGACAACTGCGCGTCGTGTCGAGTCATTGGTGCGTGTTTACATGGCTCTAAAGAAAATCTAACAGCAGGCGGTGGTGCCTTTCTTGGTCTTGCAGCGTATAGTTATTTGTCAGGCCAGGCACAACTCGAAAAACAAAGACAGGCTATTATCAAGAGCAATTCAATGTTTGGCATGAGGAGTCGAAAGCTGGGCATTGCTGGCATCTCATTAAGCCTTGCATGGCTCGGCCTGTGGCGACTGTTCAACTGACATCCGCCATTGATTATGTAATAAAATTGAGAACAATGGACATACGTAATCTTACTCTCTAACGTGCGTGCACTGTAGGGATACTGTAGAGGCTAGCATCCACAAAAAAAGTTTCAGTAAAGATGAAGTGACGACATTTCATCAGTTTGAATACTTTCAACAAGATTGCTATGGCGATTACAATTTTACCGATACATCAGGCTGTGCAGCAATCAGCTGCACCAAAAGAGAAGAGGACGTTTGATGGGGCTGGCGATTCTGACGAGGAAATGGCCGATGGAGACGAAGGATATGAAATCGTGACGCCAGGCGAAGTCATTACAGATGATCCACAGTGGATGAGGGGCCACGGGACATATGCCGACTCGTCATCATCGACGGATATTATTTCGTCGGTGGCAGGGACAGTGGTCCGCACAAATAGGCTGCTTTCCGTGCGTCCGTTGCGGGCGCGCTACACGCCAGAAGTGGGTGATTTGGTGGTGGGACGCATTGTGGAGGTCCAGGCAAGGCGGTGGCGTGTCGATGTGGGGGCAAGCCAGCTGGCAGCTCTTCCTCTATCAGCGATTAATCTCCCTGGAGGCGTGCTGCGCCGTCGAACAGAGACAGACGAGCTCCAGATCCGGACGTTTTTTGCCGAAGGCGACCTGCTCGTGGCTGAAGTGCAGCAAATATACAGTGATGGTGCGGCCGTCCTACACACGCGATCGTTGCGGTATGGAAAGCTGCGAAATGGCGTTTTCTTTGCCGTGACCGGAGGAGGTGCTGGGGCTGGTATCGGCGTAGTGCGTGCGCGTCGACAGGTGTGGACTGTGAGCGGTGACGATGAGGACATGGATGATACAGGAGCAAACTCAATGGTCCATGCAGCGGCATTTGGCACAGGGGCTGGGAAGATCGATGTGATTTTGGGAGTGAATGGCTACGTGTTTATTGGGGCCCATGTGGCCTCGCAGCAGACATCTTCAGGAACAACATCCATTGGCTTGAACAATATGGAAGAGTCTGTCAGTGCGGCTATTTACTCGAGTCAGAATGATGCTATGAGCCGAGAGACAATGCGTGAAATTGCACGTTTGCGGAGTTCAATTGGACTGCTAGCAGAGCATGGCCTTCCTATTGATGAAGTTTCAGTTATGAATGCGTACCGTGAGGCCCTCGAGACGGCGAGACTGTCTCCACGTGGCGAAGACGACATTTATTTGGGAGGGGACAGAGGAGCTGCTATTGTGTCTACATTATCGAGGTGATCTTCACTGGCTTAGAAGACATTTTACAATGTAAATTAAAAGTTTTAGAAAGTATTTATCTTTTATTCTAGGCACACAATGTAATGAATAATTTCATGGAAACACCCATCGTTTTGGGCAGAAGCGACATGATTTGCACCATATATCCTTTTCGCCCATTTAATGCAGACCACCAGCCACAAAGGTTTGGGGGCCTGCCTATCAAGAGTTAGCAGCTGACCAAAGACAAAATGAGAAAACTTACACCCGTAGTTCGATACTTTGCGTTTTGGCCAAGTTGATACATGGCCAGCAGAGCTTTTAGATAAAGGCAATTTAAACGCCTTATTCCTCTAAAATTCTAAGCTGTCTAGGCGCGGACCACATGTGGTCTCACATAGTACCACAAGAACCAGCGCAAGGTGAATGTAAAGACTGCAAAAAAAGACCAGAATATATTTGGCGTATCCGGGGAGTTTTGGATAATTCGAGGGGAGGCGAATCAAATACCAGTCCTCTTCAACCTGAATCTGCCTCCCCTCAAACAGCCCACGATCAGCAGCTTGTTTATCTCCTCAGGTGACGACGTGTAGATGCCGTCTAAATTTTGAGTCTTCTTTTGAAAGAGCTCATCCAATTATACTGGAATAAATGAATGGTGAGTTTGTAAACAATGCGTAAAAAGTTTGAGTTTGGGATGGAGGAGAGGAAGAAAAGAAAATATTGCAAGAATGAAAAAGTTTTCCATGGGGGACATCTAATCAGCCCGAGCAGTGAATTTCTTTCCATCTATTTTTCAAATTTCCATCGCATTCTTTTTTTTATGCTAAAACAAAGGGCATACGCATCTTCACTCCAAGAGCCACAACGGGGAACGGCTCCCGGCAAACAGAGCGTGTCCATTTCTTACGCGATGGAAGAACGGGTACTTGCATTTCTTCCAGAGCCCAAAAAGGAAGTAAATCCATTTGTGTCGAACGTCAATATGACGAGTTCTAGCTTTGACCTGAGGATTGAGGCACATGCTCAGTGCGTTTTGGCTGTCTGCAAACAAAATAGGAGGGGTCTTCTCCGCATAACCAAAATCTTTAGGAAGTGTCTGAGCCCACAGGAGCATGCGCCCCGTCGGCGGCAGATTCACAAACTCTGCCTCTGTAGTGCTCAATGTAATTAAGGACTGCTTCTTTGTCTTCCACAAGATTGGGGTGTCGCCCACGAAAATAATATAGCCGCCTATAGACCTACGGCTCGGAAAATTGTCTGCAAAACTTGCATCGCTGTAAGCTCTGAGCCCAAGACTCGAAATGTCGATGTACTTCGCACCACCAATTGTAAGCTTGTAGTGCTTTGTCGCCTTCGAATATCTAAAGAGGTGCTTCAATAGATCCCAGTGCTGCTGCGAAGGGCCCTTGTAGCCTTCCGCCAGTCTACTCATTGTGTGCGCCATTGTGGTACAATTCAAAATAACCATGACCGTGATGTATGGTGAGGGCATGCAGAGCTCACTGGGGAAGCCACAGTTCTTTAGGCGTTTTGGTTGGGTTGTAAGTCAATCCCCATTCGCTGTATTGCGTCGATAGCTTTTCGGATAACATTTGCCACCTCTGCTGACAGAACTCCTGGAGTTGCTCCTTCAACTTGCTCCTAACCCCACTCACGCTAGGAGAAGCAGCTATGAAATAAAGAAGAAGATAAAAAAAGTTTTACCCCGACGGGGAGATGGATTTGGCAAAGCGTTCAAATAAATGGAGGTTCTTCAGCAGTTTCTTGAGAAAAGACTTTCTACCGCGGTGAAAAGGGAGAATAACCGGCCCACGGACGTGGACGGTGTGGTGGGGAAGGCTGTACTCAAGCCTCCAATTACGATACCTAGCAGACTACGTTGCTTGTTGATCGGCCCATCATTGAGCGGTGAGCTCTTTGCTTTTCAGACGAAGCTGTGACTTGAGGTAGCTGAAGGAGGGTACAAACACTACGGGTCCTATGTGTCCGGTCTGGCTCTCTGCTTGGCCAGATCGTACAAGTCCCACTAATTTGGCAAACAAAATTACATACATAGAAGCAGCTCTAGGTTTTGCATTCAACAGACGATTTTCAAACGAAAACATGATTAAAATAGTTTCTCTCTTGGGTCCATTGACCAACAGATACAGCAGATCACTTTTGTCCCACAATTATGATTCGTCTGAGGCAAGTACCAAGAAAGCAATGAAAGAACGATCAGATATGCAAGCAATATGGATATGACTCTTCTTGTGTAGTTTAAAAAAAGAAATGGTAATTTTCAATTATTCAGTGGAGAGAAGAAAGCATGATAGAACAACAGGTATTCTTTACATGATTATTACCATGGTAAAAGCACGTCGGAGATGGTGCTCCTTACCATAGCAGATGGTGGTGGAGAATAGGCAAACATTACTTTAGACCTGAACCCAACAATTTCGTGCATGGGCCATCTACTTTTACGACCCACCTTCTGCTGCATCATATGTACCGTTTTGGCAGCCACAAATCGGAATAGACCCATCAAATGGTCCTGTTTGCAAAACAATGCCACGTATGTACGTGCCTGCCCATGTTGTGTAACTAAAAAAAAGAAGTTGCGTCCATGGTTTCACCATAAAAATTTTCAATATGAAGGCACTTTTCCCCAAAAGAAATGGTTTACTTTTTTATTTTCACTTGGTATGTACCGCGCCCAAAGATTTTACACCTTCTCTTCTCCCTCCATCTCAAAAAAATTTCCTTTCAATCCTTTTTTTACCATTTCACCAGAAAAAAAAAACTACACGATCCCTTTTGGGTGCCATTTGACAGTTTATGCCCTTATTGGTCATGGAATCTTCCTTTCGAGCCTGTCGTTCTTACAAGCTTTTCTCTTCCTTCCACACAAAAATGGAAAAGCCAATGAGCCTGTTATTTTGTCGTTAGAAGGCTCAAGATAGAGTGAGGTATGCCCCTTTTTTTGCATTTCATGTGGTGCACAGTGGTCTAATTGATAGGAATCCCCTAGTAAAAAATGCAGGGTCAACAGAACCAGCCAAGTCAAGCGAGCCAAGTAGCTCCGGGTGGTCTCATGAGTTACGCGCAAATCAGACAAATCATCTTGTGTTTTCTCCCCCGAACAATAGCACATCGAAAGCTAGACTTCTTCGGCAATCTAGGAAAGCTCATTTATGTTCAAATTCTTCTATCAAAGTAGGGACTATAGATAAATATTAACTCACGATACACGGCCCTATCGGCTCTTCAATATAAAGTTAGCTTTAAGACAGGCGTAGCTTAGATTTACAGCATGATTTTAGCACATAGTAGGGAATTAGAGGTGGCTCGCACCAGCAAAATCATCACGCCTACATAGCTCTCATTAATTTAAATTGTGTACATCCACACTAAATTATTTCTTCTCAAATGTCTTCTACATTAGTCCATACAGTTCTTATCAAGATGTTGAAGTTGCCTCTGTTGAGCGTAGATACCGGTGTATTACCAGGCCCTGTTTTTGCTGGCAAGTCATGGCCTCTTGCAACAGATACAGTTGCTTTAACACTGGTTGTCCCAAATAAGGCGGTTTCGAATTGCTTCTCAGACCGGAATCGAACCGACCCAGATGAGGCGAGGGCTGCCTCTTATTCGATTATCATCAACTTGTCTTCTGGAAGATCCCACTTTACCAACATACACTATGCATATGGTGAAGTAGCCACGACAGGCGAAAGAAATACGGAAAGTTAAATGGTACACATTGACCGGGCAGGAAATCTGAGACATCTCAGTAAAAAGCCATTTATTGTAAGCTGCTACATCCCTGCTTCTCTTCTTCGTGACTTGAATAGCACCGCCGAGGTAACGCTAGATCTCGTGGTAATAAGGCAGCTTTGTGGCTATAAAGATGCCCCTGGAAAGTGGGACTCTACTGTTCAACTCTACAAAACGAAGCTCAACGATGAGTCACGGGTGTATATTACAAAATATCTTCCTGGACACACAGGCTTCCCTGTAATAAACCCTCCAGTGCCAAAGTTTGAGAAAAAAGCACCGATCATCTCCATCGACGGGTGTACCCCCAGCAGAGATTCTGAAGGGAGGGTGTCTATAAAAAATGTGCAGCTTATGACGCGTGTTGAAATTACTTCGCTTCAAGGACGACGTTTACTAAAGGACAAGAACATTCCAATTAGCGTAACGCCAACAATTTCACCTTTCGTTGTCAATCTCTCTTTTGGCAATGATGAGCTGGTTCTTCCAGCTCGCTTTCCTATGCAGGTAGAGAACGGCACGCATAAACTCCGTATAGCACGAACAAGTGGGTGGATTAAAGTTTCTATAATGGCCCGAAATTTGTTGGAAACGATGGATACATGTGACAATTTGTACCTATTATCCTAGATAAAACGGGGACACTGGTTCTCCTTCTGCCTATGAAGGTGAATGTCGACACGATGCTAGCTTTGGAGAGCAAATTCTCAGTAGATGTTCGGGCAGCAGTAGAGGACGCATTTTCAGGTCTTTTTAGCCACTGGGAAAGCAACAGAGGGAATGCATTTGGTGGTGATGTGCCTTTAACCCAAAGGCGAACTTTTAAAGAAGGATATATTTGCGTACGCTACCGCTCGAAATGCCAACAGGGCCGGCTCTTTTGTTTTAAAGAATTCTACATCGGACTGTGACATTTTATTATTGACTTCTTCGTTGCGTATACATGCAGCGCCTGGTGTATTTTTACTTGACATGGCAATGATTCACATGACGAAAGAGGTCAAAACAGATTCTTCATTTGTATCATTTTTGAAAAATGTAAAGTCCAGGCCACTTCTCACCATTGAGAATATCCAACAAGGCTTTGAAACATGGAAAAGAATCTTGCCGGCATTTGTGGAGCGAGGAAGAGATTGGCAGCACAAGAAAAATTGCCAGTACAAGAAGCCTAATGCAACAATCCCATTGACGTTAAAAGCCGGTAAAGACTTTATATGCAGCTGCGGCCGTGGTCAATTTATGGATGATTTTATCCAAGCACCATTGTGGAAAGATGTGGCAAAGTATGCTACGCGTGTGTGCATACAGCCAATGTATTCACTAGGGGCACTGGATGCGCCTGAAACGACCAACTTTTCGAAACTTTTAGACGGAGTTTTCCACAGAATACCCTTACAGGTAAAGCAAGGCAAGGATTTGGGAAGGATGTGCAAGAATGCACATTGTGACAAGGCAGAGAAGCTGTCTAAATGTGGACGATGCAAGAGATGCGCATATTGCTCGCCAAAATGCCAAAAGGAAGATTGGCAAGCACATAAGCTACTTTGCAAGCCTACATGGTAAAAAAGGTCTGTAATGTACAATTGAACAGGGTATTACGATCAAATAAAGGTGATTTAGTGATTGTGAAAATTTTATTTTTTATAGAGTGTATGTCACGCATAATTCGAAATTTTTTTTCCTCTCACTATGGGCACTAGATTCTCAGGTCTTTTTGGCTTTGAGATGACGCAGCGTCCCTTTATTCTACACGACACACCCCCCGATCACCCAGCCTCACATAGGCAAGTCGGTCATAATCTAGCCAAAATAAGTTAGGCGGAAAGCTGATTATGTACATAGGTATTTATTTTACCGTCACAAAGCGCTAGAATCCCCTGAGGCCCTTCACCAGTTCCATCACGATTAGGCGGGAAGTATTGTTTACGTGATGCTGATTCTTTGCTTTGGTAAGAAGGGTCCTTCTTGTTTCGGGTTGAGGGCATCTGTGATGCTCGAATAAC
Source organism: Chrysosphaeria jannelii (assembly GCA_020002325.1). Classification (NCBI taxonomy): domain Eukaryota; kingdom Fungi; phylum Ascomycota; class Sordariomycetes; order Ophiostomatales; family Ophiostomataceae; genus Chrysosphaeria; species Chrysosphaeria jannelii. Next base: position 117,295 of record JAGKRY010000040.1, on the reverse strand, counting down.
TCAAATTCACCACCTATTACCTTGTAAATATATATTTCCTCTTCCATTCGACAGCTCTAGCAGGTGGTTGATGGCACTGTTGAACGAGATTTGGCATTAATGATTTCACAATCAAGAGACGATTTAACAAGGATGGACTCATGGGGCATTACTTTCTTGGTGACGTCTTTTTCGTGTTACTATGTAGCCGTACATGCACAAAACGCACTCCTCTCGGGTGCTCAAATTCAAAAGGTGGATACATTTTTCGCCGTCCCCCATGAATGCTTGCATCTCATTGGCACCAAGACCATTGCATAATTGGGCCTTGTCGTTTTTCCACCAAAGTCACCCCCATGAAAAAATTAGCCGTGTCACGTGATCGTTTTGGCGACGAATGGGTGTGGTGCGCTGGGCTGGCACAAGGGAGTCGAATAGTAGGGTACCCGCAATGTATTCCATTCTATACGGTCTGGTAGCGCTCTCGCAGCAGGGCGGCTACCGGCCTCTTCATACGCTCTTCACCGCCCTTGTTTGTAAAGCGCTCGTGTAACGCGACCTGGATACTTGATGGGGGCTCCGTTGCAGAAGGTGCAAGCTGGGCTGGTTTCACGCCTTCCGAAACAGCATGGGCTACCTTTGACGCTACTGTCTGGGCGGCGCTAGAGGCGCTAGAGGTGCTTCTGGGGGCTGCGGCCACAGGGGGGCTGGGCACGTGCGCGGCAGGCTCGGGGGGTGGGGCACCAGAGAGACGGGCCCAGAGGAAGCCGAGACGGGATTCTACATTTTGGCGCACGGCGTCCCAGTCGGCGTTCTGGGCGCTTTTGACGGCGCTCTCAATCTCGCGGTTCCAGCGGGCCTTGAGGTCCTGTGTGAGCGAGGGCCGCGCCGGCGCAGGATTGGGCCGGCTTGGATAGTAGTATTCCTGGGCGGCCGCAGCAGGCGTCAGCGACAGCGCATGGCTGAACTCGGCCTGGGAGGGGGCCATGCGGCCGTCGCTGAAGGGGTCGACGAGGGCCAGCGTGTGCAGCACGGTTGCGTTGATGCGCAAAGCGTCGCATTGCTGGCGGCGTGTTTTCTGGTGGGCGAGCACGGAGAGATAGGCCGCCGACAGCGTCAGCGTCACGGCGCCTGTCTTGGCAAGGTTAGCGGTGTGCACAGGTGCGGCGTGGACGTACGAAACCCGTAAGGAAGCCCATGTCGATTCGCAGGCTCGTGCCGTTGGCAGCGCAGGTGGGCAGACGGCCCACTTATTTGCACGTGATGGATACAAAGTCTTCGTTTCCGCAGGGAGGGCGCAGTGGCTCATGGCTGGAGGACTCGTAAAGTATCGGCAGCTGGGGCGAAATTCGGCGCACAGACAGGCGCTGTTGCGGAACCTGGTGACGTCGCTGGTGAAGGAGGAGTCGATCCACACAACATGGCACAAGGCCAAGGAGGCCCAGCGCCTCGCGGAAAAACTGATTACGCTGGCCAAGCGAGACAATGACGAGACGAGACGAAAGGCACAGGCCATTCTGTTTGTGCGTCGGTCCGCGCCCCCCTCGGCCCTGCTAACGACAAACAGACCCCCGACCTGCTGATGGACAAGCTCTTTGGCGAGCTCAAGGAGAGATACGCCTCGCGGCCTGGCGGATACACCCGTGTTTTGCGGACAGAGCCCAAGAAGAACGACCAGGCAGCCTCTGCCGTTCTGGAGCTTGTCGACGGGCCCCGCGACCTGCGGTTCGCCATGACGGCCGCTGCTGTGGCCCGCGACAAGAGCCTCAACCGAGGCCACACAGAGCTGACACACCGCAACTGGACAAAAGTCACTCGTTTCCGCAAGAATGGCCAGGAAGAGTTTGACAAGATGGTCCAGGCCGCGCAGCAGCTGCGTCTCGAGAGCCCTGGCACGCAGCTGTACGACATTGACCCTGTCATCGCCAACCGCGGCGAGGAGGAGGCTGCCTTCCGGAAGAGAAAGCCCCTGCACGACTACTGGAGCCCCGAGCCCACCACCGGCACACTGGCAGACGACCTGGGTGCCCCAGCAGAAAAGTAACTTGTAAATATATGTACTATAACTACCCCATGCCTTTATGTATGCATTCGGAAACTACTCTGTGTCCTCTTTCTTCATCTCAAACGCTGCAATTAGTCGACGCCTCACCACAACACAAACCTACGCTGTCGACACATCGGACACTGTCCTTTGGAAGAGTCCTGCTTTATCCACTCCGAAATGCAATGCTGCGCACCATGTTAGGCTTTATAAAGTCATCCATTACGTACCGCATGAAAGCTGTGGCCACACGTGCCATATGCTGCTATTAATATGCCGGGTTTTTTCTTTTTTTTTCAATGAACCTACATAAACTGCAGTCGTCGCCCGGATACTTGCACCGCGGACACGTCCCGTCAAACTGGTTCTGGCAAATGCCGCACACATCATCGTCTGGAAGGTCCCAGCGCCATGCTGCAACAGCATCCCATGATTCCACAGTCACTTTCATTTATTATTTTTCAATCAATGCATGACTGCCTGTGCAGCACCACTATGTATTTTCTCCTGTCCTACAGGTGCCAGGATTAGGCAGTACACCGGACGACTGTGCCAGAAAAAAGCACCCCGTTCAATGAGCACGGTACCGATGTATTGATTAGTAATACTATATGGCGTGGCTGCGTTTATTTCTGTTGATTTTGTGATGAATGTACTATAATATGGAGCAAGTATTATAGCTCAGTAGACTATATCATCATCTGATCAATACTATTCTAATTAATTCCATGGTGAAAAAGTAGCAACGGGCACCAATTCTTCACTCTATGGCTAAAAGCGTTAAAGGTACAAACAAACTGAATCACCAAGGGACTGGCCAGTGGACGTCCAACGGAACGCCGGATGGTGGATCTCCTGTAAACGATTGCGTGAATCCTGTTTTTTGGCTGCTCCATTTTATTTTATTCACTGCCTTTTTTACAGCTAGTCTTTTGGCCATATTCGCTGCATGTAGTCGTTGTCATTTATATACAAGCTCATGTCGCGCAAAAAATTCCCTTCTCTCTTTTTCCAGCATCAATGATTTTTTTTGTATACCTCCACCCTTTCCTTCTAGCCTAATTTTATAAAGGACGAGGGCTCAGATTAGGTCTGAGCCCTCTACAATCGTCCTTCTTTTCCCTTTTTTACTTTCTTGTCGCGCCGAAAATTAAAGAAACACCTACATATTCGTTTCTTTCATACTAAAAGGAACCCCAAAGTGGCGACTTCTGCATGAAGTCCAAGAAGAAAAGAGGAAAAGATCTTCTTTTCTTCTTGGACTTATGAGTAGTCATCTCCAAAGCCTGTACGCTTGACTCCCCATGGATTATTTTTTTTCATTTGCGTTTGCTAATATTTAGTGAGCAGCTATGCTCAAGGAGATATCCGAAACTTGCCTCCCAAGTTTAAAAAAAGGGTCGAATTAAATGTAAGCAAAGTCGAAGAATCATTCAGTTCCATCTTAATCATTAACAAATCTCAGGGCCAGAGATAGGGTATCGGTCCCTTTGGGACCAAAGTTTCTACCCCTTCCAACTTCCTTTGCGTTGAGCAAAATAATTTTTTTCGCTGGGTGGAGACAGCGTAAGCGAGAGCTTTTCTCTTCGCGACGATGTCTTCACCCAAAACTTTGCGGGATTCCGAACCCATTTGGGAGCCATTTGATGAACTCCCAACGTAGAGGAACTTTGCGGTTACTTTCGAATATCAAAACTCGTCTAGTAAAGCTATCACAAGAATTTAAAAAGCATGTACAGTCAAGTACAACCGTGAGCATGTTAACCAGACCACTCACGGCAAGCCCATATCAGTTATGATATGGGCAAGCATCATGAGAGGTGCGAAGGGGGACATTGTTGTGATGGAACAGGATGAAGGCGGCAAGCGCGGCGGTTTTACTGCAAACTCTTATATTAAAGCGCTAGAGGAGGGACTCCTGCCCATCTACGAGCCTGGCAGGCCTTTTCAGCAGGATAATGCCCGAATCCACACTGCTGCAGTGACGAAAACATGGTTTGAGCAGCACGGAATTTGGGTCATTGATTGGCCGCCACACAGCCCCGACTTAAACCCTATAGAGCATATGTGGAAGGCTCTGAAAGAGGCAATTAATCGCCTCTTCCCCGATACTAGCGCTCTAGGAAACAACATTGCAGACAAGGAGGAACTCGAGCGAGGCGTGGGGTGTGGATCTTAGTCTCACACAGCGCTTGATCGACTCTTTGCCTGACCACCTCCAGGCCGTTAGAAAAGCACACGGTTGGTACACCAAATAAATTTATCATCAAAGAATCTTTTTTGAAAACGGCATTTTTACATGCACACTAACTTTTATCCACAATCATTATACAATCAAGATCTTTCCAATTCTGCATTCCTCTTGGCCATAGCTCTACAGGAAACCTTGTGTGTCACCCAGTCTGCTTTTTGACATGCCGGTGAGCAATAGGAGCAATGTCGGAAGCGTCCACACTGTGCTAAAGACTTTGTCTTGTGGCATGTAATATAATTGCACATTTCTTTAGCGGCTCTCTTTTCCTTCACCTCGGGTGATTCTCCATGAAAGAGTTCCTCAAGTGTAGGCGGTAAATCTGTTTTTCTTGGAGGGTCAAGATACGACGCGCGTAGCGAAATTAGCGACCTTTTCCCACATCGGGGCTTGGATAAAGCCTTCGGGTAGATTTCCACGACCACAGTTGCAAATAAAATTCTTTCCAGACTAAACAGAGAGGGGTATGCTAGCATTCGGCTTCTTATATGCGCAATCTTCCTTGTGGTGCCAGGTTCTTCCTCTTTCTACAAAGGCTGAAAGAATTCTCTTCCACGTGGCGAAGCCTTCAGGGGAGCTTTCGATATCCAGTGGCGTTAGGAATGGCAATATAGACATGAATGAAGCCAGATCCTTGTCTTTCATAATCTCGCTCGACAGCGGGAGTAAGGCTGCATCGAGTAAAAGAAGGCCACTTCCTTGGTGAATTCACAGAGAGGACACCATAATCAAAACGTTAAATTCCGACAATGGGTCCTTCAAAATAAAGCTCCCAATACGATCACCAAATATAATTGTGGTGAAGGAGAACAGTGAATAAATGTCCTTCTTGACAGTTGACCGAATCGATGTCGCTTCAACATTCAAGCCAATAGGTAGAAGGTTGATAGGGGGGCCATTTTTATCTAGCACACTGGGGAACATGTTGTCATGTGAATCTGAACTGAGCATCAGCTGGCGGGCTGTTATAGACACCTCGATCCACCCAGATGAGCGTGCAATACGTAGACGCTCCGAGGCGGTCTTTGTTTGCAAAGGGAAAGCGGACGGGGATGATCTCCTCCCCCTCTCCAAGGACTAAGTGGACTATGTAAGGAGACTCGGTACTGCGGACCTCAATAGGGCTTTCTTTGTTCCGGAGGAGCTCCTTGCCTTTGGTAGATAATATATCTACATGGGCCATAAGAGTCACGTCTTTAAGGCCCACCTTGCCAACCGGATTTACGCTGTTAATGTATTTTGTTACCGCGATAGCACCAGCATCCTCGTTGATCATGGGGGACGGGGGGTTCATTTGAGGGAGCCCCTTGAGGAATGTGCCTTGTCTAGGCGGAATAAAGTATTCTTTGTCGAAATAGTCTTCATTTTTTCTTACCTCATTGAGAGGAGATGCACCAGGGAAAACACATCGTATTAAGCGAAGAGACTGTTCCATATCATCCTAACGTCTCATCTTTCTTTCCTTCAAAAGCTTTAGCTGGCTTTGATAGCTATCTCTCAACTCCACATGCATATTATTGGTAATCAGCTTCTTGTACGTTGTGAGAGTATTTCTGAAATCATCGAACTCTTTTTGTCCCGAATCGAATATACTTTCCAAACGGACCTGCATTCCAAGCCTTGAGGGATCCCGCAAGCCCGAAAAGCTTATCGACATGGCGTGCCATTATCGACGTCGTTTGTTCATCAAGTGACATCTTGTATAGCATATCCCAAATTGCCTTTCATTTTTGTCCAGGTCAATTCCATCGAGGGGAAGAGATAGAAACAAAACATTGCGTGCTATTTGGTTAATACCTTGATTGGAAGTCTACTATATGTAAAATGAGCGTACATGTGTAACATTGGTCAGAAGAGCAGGTAATGTCAAGCTTTCTACGTGATGTCCCTTCCTAATTAAAGGCAGTAAACAGGATACTCCGAGCCTCGGAATTACACATGTAGAGAAGAGACGCATCTCGTCCGGGAAGAAGAGATCTCGCCAAGTTTGCAGGCATAACGCTGCCGACCGGGTCATACTCGCTCCGCAAGAGGTATGCGGCGGACGTTGTCCCCCAAAGTAGGACAGCTGCACCAGTGCTTAGTCATTTTAAAAGTAGTATATTGATGGTTATAATTTTAGATAACTTATTTGCCGGTGTTGTATGCATAGGTATGTACCTAGGTAGGTACGTATGGCGACTTGGGTTGGTGTTGACATGCACTTTTTATGAGAGTTGGGTTGAAACGCGTCCATGGCAGCGTGTGGACTAAAGACAAAGCCGACGCCGATGCAATCATGGAAAGCAAGCTTTGTGAAGACACTATTCAAAATACATGACATAAATTCCAGCTATAGCTGCTATAGTATGCCGATCTTACATCTAGTCCGTTATGTCTCCTTCATATTTATCTGCAAAGGCCATTTACAGACAACGCCTCAAGGAAACATGACGCCCCAGCATGTCTGTCCGTTAGCAAGAATAACTATGGAAGCATAAAAAAGATCCCATGGAGACTATATTCAGAATATGTAAGAATGGACTTTCACTTTGCCGAGAGGTATAGCATACAGGCGATGTAGCCACCAACACGGCATCAATCGCAAATTTTTCTCATCAGATAGTCGTGGGATTCTTTTGCCGGAGAGCCCTTACCTAGTGCATTTTGGCAGCTTTGCTTCTTTGGATGTTGAAAGAAGGTGGAGACTGCCGTCTTTTCATCTTTTTATGTGCTTTGCATTTGCGTGAAAAATATGCGCTCACCGCCGGCAGAATTGGGGATGATGCACGTGACCACGAAAATGGAGAGGGAGACTTTTGAGGGCCAAAATTAATCGAAGTTATGGCATTGGTTTGAAAGATTGAAGTTGCACGAGCGGTGATTAGAGTCATCTAGGTGTATATGTACGATAGCAAAGGTCCACTGCTCAGTGAAGGAGAGTTGTGCTGGTTGAAACTTGAAACTTTAGTGATAAAAACGCGAAAAAATAAAACAAAAATCCCCACAAATTTCGCATCTTTGGGGAGGAAAGAGAATAGGGACGGAGTGATTTGCCTCTTGCACCAAATACATAATTAATAATGTCTGCTTCGGTATCCCGCATTGCGCGCCCCATGGCCGGTGCTATGGTGCGTCCTGCCGCTAGCCGCATCAGCGCATCGTCCCGCCAGACGTTCCGCAGCAATTTCTTTTACCAAGCCCGGTTCCAGAGCACGGCCGCGGGAGAAGCACAGACAAGCTGGGCAAAGCGGATGTGGGACTCTCCTGTTGGTGTCAAGACTGTGCACTTTTGGTAGGAAAAACCGAGAACTCAACGATTGGAACTAACGCAAAAAAAGGGCACCCGTCATGAAGTGGGCATTGGTGCTGGCTGGCATTTCCGACTTGGCCCGCCCGGCCGAAAAGCTGTCGGTCACTCAAAACGTGGCTCTTGCTTGCACAGGCCTGATCTGGACGCGTTGGTGCTTGATCATCAAGCCAAAGAACTACCTTTTGGCGGCCGCCAACTTCTTTCTGGGCGTTGCCGGCGTCGTCCAATGCACACGCATCTACCTGGCACGGGACAGAATTGCTGCTGCCACAGAGGAGACAAAGGAAACTGCTGCGTAACTTTGCTTCTTTTCATGATTCTTTCTAGCGTTATCTGTTCTGTTTGGTTGAAAATTATGCTTCCTATATTAAATGCGAGAAAACGAATATTCATGGACCCAGCTATTGATGACCACAGTTCTCAACGGGGTATCATATCACTACGCCATGTAAACAGTGCACAGTAAAAGTCAAGAGGAGGTGGAGGGAAGAAGATAATTTACATAACCGAACACTCTCCTTCCTGCTGGCGGGTTGTCTTGTTCCGTGAAATCTTCTCATGGTCCCTGCCGATCGTCTTACCACCGCGCTTCAGGTCCTCGAGCCGTTCCCGGGCCTTGGGAAAGTCCTGTGCTGTTCTTGTTAGCAATGAATAGCTTATTTAAAGAAAGACGTACCAGCTGCTCGCCAATACCACCGCTTCGCATCCTCCATGTTGGCAGTAACGCCTATACCGACCTCGGTAAAGTATCCCATAGCATACTCTGCCTTGGCCAGCCCAGCTAGTGCTGCCTTACGAGCCCACAAATACGCTTCCGAGTCACTCTGCTGGAGCACTCCGTCACAGCCAGTTAAATACCATCCACTCAGCGAGAGCTCCGACTGATGCTCCCCTTGAAGGACAGCCTTGGTATACCACATAATAGACGTACGTCCATTCACAGCACACCCCAAGAGTCCATATTCATACACACAGCCAAGCCGGTACTGACTAAATTTATAGCCAAGATTAGCCGCTTGCCGGAACAATTGCAAGGCATAGCTTTCGTTGTATGGAACGGTATTATTTGGCTGCGCATTCTCATAGAGAAGACCTAGTTCATGAAGAGCATGCGGATTCTCAGCATCGGCCCTGTTCGCTGCCTTTTCAAGCCACTGCAAGGCCTCCGTCGGCGTACAGGGCTGGCCTAATAAGCCTTTGAGGAGAATCATGCCTATTTTGTACATGGCTGCGGTGTCTCCGAGGGTAGCAGCCCGCTTGTACCATTGCATTGCCTTGACGGGATCTTTACGCGTGCCCCCGCCATCCTCGCTTCCAATTTCACAGCAAACGGCAGTACGGTAGGCCGATGCAGCATGGTTGAGTTTAGCTGCAGATTGGTAGAGCGTAAAGGCTTCCTTGTTATCTGGTTCCTGGCCAAATACGCCACGGCCTAAACAGTCTGCCAAAAGAAACATGCCGTCCGTATTTTGTGCAGACGCAAGTCTTCGAAGCTGCTTCAGGGCGTCGCTGCCGTACCGCTCGCGCGCCTTTGATCTGGACCGCGGGTCCTTCAGCTGTGGCGCAAGGACATCCATAGCCTCGAGAAGCTTCTTGGAAAACATAAGAGCTGCATCTTGATTAGAGGGATCAGCCTTGACAGTAAGCCGAATCTTTTCCAACAACTCTGGGGTGATTGGTGGCTCTTTTGTCTGTGTAGATGCAGGCCGAGATGAACCTGGAGGGGGAGGCTGTGGTTGCCCTTGCCCTTGGCCTTGCATAGGGGGCATTTGCTGTGAGGGGATAGATGATACGGACCCATTATAATTTCGCACTGGGGGCGGCCGTTGCCCTTGGCTGACGAGCCCAGGGCGAATGGGCGCTGGGCGAGAAGCAGCATCGCCAGCTGCCGAGCCAGACTGAACAGATGTCCAGCTATCGTGTCGTACAGAAGAAGGGCCACTATGTGGGGCAGAGCTGTTTCCGGGTAATTGGGAGGGCATTGGGGGCGGCTCTTCAAAAGTAGCTTCCTGCGACTGTCGTAGGTTTGGATGTGATTTGGCTTGGTGGATCTGAGGCCCATGCTCGTTCCCTGGAAACATGTGCATCTCCGAAGAAAATCTGTTGTAGGTTGAGGTCGAGTTAAAGTCAGGAACTTGGGAATCAGGGCCAAAATCGTCGCCTGTTCGATTATCGTAGTAAGCATCATAAACTTCTTCGATAGACGAAGACCGATGGTGGGTGTTTCCTTCGTGGCCCTGGTAGCCATACTGGTTATACTCCACATTGTCAAACTGGCTATAGTCCTGCTGCTGCCGATAATCATCATGTGACCAACTGGCGTCGTGATGGCTTTGTGACGTAGAGGGGCGTGGCGGTATTGGTCCGTTGAACTGGGGTGGTCCATTATACTGCTGACGATATGGCACTGGGGGGCGTTGCTGGCGACCACCCATGGGATCCATAGACGGCTGCATTGTCATGGAGCGTTGAATGCCACCAGGCCCTGGTGGTGGCCCATATTGACCACGAGGGGGGCCATAGCCGGGCCCAGGCGGCCCAGGCCCTGGTCTCGGCCCTTGTCCAGTGGGAACAGGCACTCGCATGGGCATTCTATGGCCGGGTCCTGGCCCTGGCCCAGGCCCCCGCCCAGGCCCTGTAGGCGGCCCTTGGCTGCTTATACTCATAGTCCTTATGCCATCCATTATTGCCTGCTCATCATACCTATCGCTCCTTTGGCCTGCAAAGTGCGGATAGGCCCCAGACTGCGCACTCTGAGGCGGCGGACCATTCACTTCCATTAGAACGCGCCCACATACATTGAGGCATGCACCACTTACTCATATTCGGGTCCATTGTCTGCGATCGCTGCAGTGGACGCGGTTGCGCATTGAGGACACCCCCACGCATCGGTCCAGGGCCCCCTCGATGTGGAGGCTGCCCCCGGCCACTCCCATTCATATCCATCGTCATTTGACGCTGCAGTGGCTGTCCTGGAGGCCCTCGCGGAGGGGGCCCTCCTCGACCCCCATACATATCATTTCCACCATTAAATCTCTTTTCGTACGCTCCACTCGGCTCGTTCGGGCCCATCTGACCAGGCCCTCCCTGCGGCCCCGGTCCGTATTGTCGACGAGGCACAGGCCGGGGTGCCTGCCCGTTAAAGGGCATTTGTGGTTGTGGCGCATTATACGCCATTGTTTTTCTTTGTACTTTTTATTATTTCTCGAGAGAGAGAAGAAAAGTCAGAGAGCAAGTACTTCCAGATGAAGGAGGTGTGTGTTTCAAGCGCTGTGCGACAGGGCGCACAAGGTTTCGCGACAACACAAACAGGTCCTAGTGAAGGAGAGAACTTGTCGAAATGATGACTTTCCCACTAGCCTTCATTGAGCGATTACGTAGTGCTTTTTTAGGCCCATTGGCCCTGACAACAGGGACAAAGCAAAAATAAAATGTAAAAATGACGTTAATGCTTTTAACGGTCTCTTTTTGCTCTCCCACGAATTACCTCTGGTAGAGTCATTTGTGAATGCATGGTGCCAAACTTCTTCATGCAATCCTATCGTCCACATAAATTCTCATTTCACCGCCATTCGTTGCTTTAGCGCCCACCAAAGGTCACACAACGTTTCGGGACGATTGGAACTTGGGGTACTTTTTCCACATACTTAGGTAGTCCAGTGTCTGTCTAACGGCTCACCATCAAGCCGTTTTACAGGCACTATTAGCACGGTACAAAACTGCGCTGTAGGGCCAAGGTTGTGCCAAGGCTTTTTGATTGGTTTTTGTCAGTTAATGACGTAACATAGCATTAGGAAGGAGTTAGGTATGGACCATACTATTACGTTTTGATAATTGGCCTTCCAGGGCATAAAAGGTTGCCGCCGATGCAGCCATGTTAAAATAAATACAAACAAGAATGTTAAAAATGTCGTGAAAGATCAAGGTAAATTCATCCCGTGGATATCACTGTCCATGGAAATCTGCAAATCCACCATATTAATAGAGTTGGCTCCGCCCAATGTAACATTTCTTGGGTCTGTTTGGAGTTGGCCAGCACTTGCATCATAAAAGAATCGCTCGAGCTGTGTCTGTGCTGTTGTGGCATCGCTCAAGGACTCTTGTTGAAGAATAAACAGGAGGGCCACCCGCCCAAAATCAAGACTGTCATCTGTAGCATTAAATGAGTGTACCGAAGACGAGCTAGCTGGCATTGGTGTCGATGATTGCGTAGGCGCTGAACTTGTAGCTGTGCCCACCACCATCGGCTCCCCGTTCATGTCCGGGGCACCCCCAGACTTGGAGCCGTCTGGGTTGTCTGTCATAAGCGTATCTCTCCTCACAATCCGACGCTTGTTGGATGCTTGTGCATGGAAGCTCACAAGCGCATTTTGCGCAGTGCAGCTCAAATCATTCAAGGTAAATGCTGCAAAAACTCCCATGGCAGACAAGGGAATCATGAATCGCTCTTGCGCTGTCTCGACAAGTTTCGGTATTGCGTTGCCTACTGTGGCATTATCGACCTTGTTCGGCTTGGACGTAAGTGTCGTTGTGACACACGTGTCATCGCTTACAAGGCTGCAATCAAGTCCTGAAAAGTCGCTTGGGCAAACACAGCTGCAAAATCCAGTGCTTGATATTGTCAACGTGCCACCATTTACGCATGTCAGCTCACTCGCACACTGTTTCAGTGAGAGCGCTCCATTCGTTCCATTATTTTTGTGAACCACAAGAAGCTCGATAGGAACAATAATGGCCACCAAAATCACCAGTGTCAATATGACATTGACCGCAACAAAGGCCCATATAGGAAGGCCACAATACTTTCGCCCCTTTTTTTTCTCATCACTGCTCGAGCCTCCGCCACTCTTTGGTGCGTCTCTGTTAAAGAAGCCTCTTCGCGTCTTTGGTTGGACCGGCGCTGGGAATGCTGCCAACATGTCCGCAAGGCCAGATTCGAATTTTTCTTCATCTATTAAATTAGTTTCAACGCATCTTTACAATACCATACCTGTGCCCTTGTATAGGTTGGATTGATGTTCACTAGCGGGCCGGTGTCCTCGTTCGAGGCTATGCATCACACGCGAAGCCCGCCGAATAAGATCAGATAAGCTTGTGAGACTTCCGCGTGCTTCTGCTGTTTTGATAGCATCCACATTAATTCGCAGTGGCTTTCGAATGCCCGATGAACGACTAGTGTCAACAGATGGTGAATTTTTGCTAACAGGCTCAGGGGCGGGTGACTCCAAATGTGGCCGAGAGAAATTTGGAATCGTAGGCGGTATGGTATGTAGAGGAGAGGGATGGTGTGGAAAGAAGCTCTGGACTGTATTTTGAGGAGATTCTGATTGTGGTGAGTTCTCGGCTGCGCCTATAGATCCTTTCCGAACATTCGTCACAATGGATGCTTTTCCCCTCTTCCCAATACTAGCACTTCGTACAATGCCTTCCGTCTTCTTTGGTGATTCATTCACTATAATGGACGCCTTTGCACGCTGCCCAACGCTGGCACTTCGCACCAATTGCTTGTCTTCTTCATCTGGTATTTCCGCTGGCTCGGATTCCAAAGGCAACGAGTCATTGCTTTGACTACTGTCGTTACTAGTCTGTCCGCTGTCATCATGACTATCTCCATGGCTGTCCTCAGATTCGGGGTGGAGCACAAGTGATGATTGCGGCTCCCAATCTGCTGGCATAGATGTATTTGGCGTAAACGACCTTGGTCGCGGAGATTCTTCGGGGATGGGAGACACATGAGACTGTCCGGTAGAGAAGTATGGGAAATTGGCTCGTCTCGCGGATGGAGGCGGTCTCGTATAAGATCGTCGGGGATGTGTAGGTGTTTGATGTGCAGGGGCAGGCGGTGAAATATGCACCGTCCCTGTTGGAGGTACGGGACGAGCTGCGGACGCGTTATCTTCTAGATCTTGCATTTGCATCATGCCTACGTGCGTCCCATAGTACGATGGTGTCATATGAACAAGTTCATCAATCGTACACACTGATGGCCCAATATGAGGCCATTGTTTCTTTTCCTCTGTCATGGTCTTATATGCGAATGACAACTTTGTCTAACGTTTGGCGAATAAAAGGCTTGTTCCGGACAAACCAATAAAACAAGTGAATCCGAAATGATACAGGCTGCTGTGACCCAAGACCAATATTTTTTCAAAAAAGTTTACACGAAGAAAATTTCCAAAATCCTGCCCAAAGCAAAGAATAAAGCCTTTTGGTGGCCTTGGACGTCAACTCTTCCTTGGCGCCACACGGCGGGTGGCTTGCCTTCGTCCGGGAGCTGTGTATTCCTATGTCTTGCAAAAGAAAAAAAAGTCGTTGCGAATAACGAAAAGAAATGCAAGAGATCCTGCTTAGATGTTCTCTTTTTGGGCAGTGAATGAATGAATGGCAGGTCAAATGGTCCTCAGGTGCTTTCTCGCCCCCTTCAAACAAATTAATATTTAGTATGAGTAGTAGAAAATAAAAAATAAAAAGCCCCAGGGTAAAACTCAGGTGTAATATGTAAAAGAGCCAGCCCACGGACAATCCAACGTCCGAGGAGAAAACTTTGTGGACGTCAACTTCAAAACTCTATGAAAATACGGGCATATCGAAGGAGTCGCGTTCAACAAAGTTCCATCATTCCTTCAGCTTTCTCATGCTTCAATTTAATTGGACGTATCAATGCCTGTATTTAATATGAGGTTCTAGCCACTTTTTTTAGAATCCATTCATGATAAAAATATTTTTTGAACCTTTGCCGCCGTACTTAATCACCATTTTTCACGATGTGAAAAAGGTCAACTTTTGCCATTTGTTTTGCGTGTCAGCTAAAAAACTGAAAAACGGCCAAAAGATGAAACCAACAGATGCAATAAACGTTTGTGACATATTTGCGACACGTTTCAGCCTCTAGTTGTTCTCGAAAATCAAAACTTTCATCGAAAAATTGAGGCACCTATTTTTGCGTTACGTGATACATAGGTATGTACCTATGTATATACCTATGTATGTAGGTAATAGCACCTCTCAGGTTCACTTTTGTTTTTTCACAGCTGGTCATTTCGTATTGAGCATCACTGAGTTCAGCCATTCGGACTCGCGATGAATGTAAGTCCTCATAATATCTCCAGCCACAAGATGCATGAGAATTGAAGTTTCAAGCTTAGCTGCATGAGCTCAGAGCCCCAGAGCACCTATGTACATTCAAGTCCGGTCTGTGCTCAACACGTGATACTAGCGCTTAGACGACGTAAAAAGGAAAAAAAAACAGGGATCTTTGACACGAATTGCGTCAGCGATGAAACGCTTGGAACAAGCCTCAAGCATTTTTTGGCCAACTTTGTCGTTGAATGTCATGAATTATGGCAGTATACCTGATAGAATTCTAAGAATAAATACATAAAATAGTAAAACTACTCGTCAGAGAGCAATCGCTCAACGGCCCATTTCACAGAAAAGTTTCTCAAGTCTGAATAATGCTGGCCAACGCCAACAAAGAGGATAGGGACATTAGTAGCATGTACCAAGCTCACCAGTGTTCCCACCATGTTGCCAACTGTATCACACTTTGAAATGATGAAACCATCAAGGCTTCGTGTCGCTCCAAAAGCTGCATTAAAGTTACGAGCTTGAGCTACACTGTCGGTACCCACAAGAGCTTCTCCCACCATCATAATTTTATCTGGTTGCGCAAAATTGGCAAATTTTTCCAGAGACGACATGAGTCGCTGGTCATTATGACGGCGACCAGCTGTGTCAATCAGAACTACATCAAATCCAGCTTGGGATGCATATGCAACGGCATCTTTTGCCACAGCAGCAGCATCCTTGCCATAGCCCTTTTGATAAAGCTCCACTTGACCTCCTTCACGGGCTGTTAGCTCCTTTAGGTTCCGTACATGAACAGCCAATTGCTCTACTGCGCCTGATCGGAAAGTATCACCAGCCGCGATCAATACTTTGTATCGGTTCTGCAACAAAAAGAAGCAAATCTTGGACAGGTTGGTCGACTTGCCAACACCATTGACACCCACAATCGACATAACATATGGCCGTGCCGTCTTGAAAGATGTGGCAGATGGGCGTGTGATGCCATTGATTTCACGAAGGAGGTCAAGAGACGATGTAGGAGTTAGCATGTGGGTCAATGCAGCCTCAAGAGCCGTTTGTATTCGGGTGTTGATGGACTCAAAATTTCCCGTCTTGGTGCCCACCAAAGCAGTCTCTATGCTTGCACAAAGTCGCACAGCAGCTTCGCGGGCCACGTTTTTGCGTAGCAGATGGTCTTGCAATCCTTTTATGGCCTTTTGCAAGTCTGCCTTTGTGAGCGTTTTCCCACCAACGATATTTCTAAAAAGACCGCCAATAGAAGAAATTCCAGTGGATAAAATAGATGTAGGCGGTGCACTATCTGGTGCTTTTTGAGCGCCCGCAAGGATTGTATGCACTTCGTCATCCAAGTCTTTCAAGACAAACTGCCCGTTTTTCGCCGTTGTTCCCCATGTAGACGAGTCCACCTGCTCAACAACAGGTCGACACTCGTCAGCAGCTGTAGTTCCTGAGTAATCGAGCTGCATGCCGTCGTCTTCTAGGGCTGTGCCATCGATATCCCATTTGCGGCCCATTTTGCCCTTCTTTTCTTTCTTTCGAGGCGCATCATCACCCGATTGCATTGCACTGCTGGCATTTGACGAAGTGGCTGCTTTCTTGGCTTTGCGTGCTCTCCGTGAGAGGTTTGCCGTTGCCGCGTTCAGTGCATTGCCCGTAACGTTAACCATGGGCGTTGATGGCCGACTTATTTCGGATTCAGAGGTTGTAGTAGCAGGCACAGTCACATTTTCGAGCGCATTCATTTGCTGGTTAAAGTAGTCGTCGAAACGGGCGCATTCTACTATGGTAGTATTCGGTTTCGTCAATTGATCGGCATATAAATTTACAAAAATCGTTTTAATATTCTCCACCAGCTGATCCACCCACGAAAGATGGAGAAGAGACTTGTATACTGCAATGAAAATGATTCCCACGTCCTTGGCAAACGCCCATTTCAAAGCATACTGATCGACTGAATACGTCTGCGCCACATCGGCAGACTCCGTCATTGAGCTCTCAATGAACACATTTGTGATAAACCTATTGATCACAGAAGTGCTCACTTGTGCATAGTGTCGCGACCATAGCACGATGCCAGAGGTCGTCACAATCTCAAAGCTGTCCAACATTATGCGTGCCTATTCGAAGCAAGGCGATCAAAAAGACCACGACACATAGATTATCGATAAGGAGCTAAAAGGTACAGTAGTGGTACCTCCTGATAGAACCTCATACCGTATTCCATCGGCTATGCACTGGTCCATTGTACGACGGCGGGAAACCCGTCCCAGAAGCGCCCAAAATTTGTTACTATATTCTGTCTACGTACTGTTAAATTTCTATAAAAAATTGCTTGTCCATCCCTCTTTATCCAATGCCCACTTTACAGCTGCAGAGACGTCAGGCACTGTTGCGCTAGGTGTATGTCGTAAATAAAAGGGATTCTGCGTATGTTGGATAGCATCATATACGCCCGTTTCTACGAGAATAGACTTCCAGGAAATCCCACTAGGACTCTTAAAGTTGTTGGCCCCTGCTATATCACTCTCTGGGTTATCGCCCACCATATACACCGTCTGAATCTTTGCAGATTCATTGTGCCGTAGTAGTGCACGTTCAGCATAGCGATACGTAGCTGCATTAGGCTTCCCCAAAAGCATGGCCCTCTTGTTTTCGGGTGAGAGAAGAGATGGTTGCTCTGGGGCTAAGCGTGACCAGACACCAGCTATAGCAGATGCAAATGCACCTTGCCCAAACCTAGGGAAATGGTAGTTGGTTGCCCATACTAAATCCGAATTGGAAAAAAAGAGCCGGGGTGCCTGGGGGTTGTATACGGGCGCTAGTGAGGCAGGGTCACATGTGCCAAGGAAGCCATTGCGAGATTGCAGTATATCTGTAATAAGCTGGATATCCAAGGCCCAATCGCGGGGGTCGTTGAAGACAAGAGCTGCAGAAATACGGAGGTACTTTTCCTCATGGTGATCGTCTGGTTTGTATGGCTTTTTTGACAATTTACCGCCATCCAAAAGCAAGGGCCGTGGCAAAGGCCGCGCTGTTTCTTTATATACAGTCTTTAATAGTGGATCGAATGGATAGATATTTGGATAGGCCATGATAATATCTGCTGGTGTTACCACGCTTTTAAAGCCATACCTTTCGGCAATGTCACGGACACGAGAAGCATCGGATCCCGTCACCAGAATGGTCTGGTCTCGCAAGCCACGCTTCTCTGGCCCTGCTGCCAACTCATCCAGGCCACAGAAGTCTTCAAGGAGCTCTTGAAAGGGCGTATGCGATTGCACAAAGTTTTTTGTGGAAATCACAGCCTTTTCCACTGTCGTGGACTGGAATCCTAACTTCTCATTTAAATCATTTACACGGTCTATCTCATGCTTTCCGCCTCCGTTGGTCAAAAGTATAAATGGTATATTTTTCTTTTGAAGATGCCGCAGAGATTGTGCAGCCCCGGGGATGGGGTCGTTCACATGAAGAAGAACACCATCAATATCAAAAGCAAAGGCAAATTGTGGCCTAGAGGCTGAGCTCTGAAGCCGTCTCCCTTGGCTAGACACGGTATGTCGGAACGAAAATTGGCTCTTTGCCGATGTACCTACACCCCAAAGCGCCTTTTTCAAGGCCATCATCTCTCGGCCTTTCTTTTCCGTTATTTCGTGCGTGCCATTATCGACGCCTTTTGTCGTGGACTTATGTAATACGGATCGATGCGCCGGTCTGCTGACTCATCTTCTACAAAGAATAAAAGCTGGTGAAACGCTCTGCCATTAGCGGTATGTAATTACATACTAAACGATGGAGCAAGAAGCGTCCGAGGCTCTGAAAAAAGATAGAAGAGCTGCTGTGGTGCCTGGAATACAATCACAGTTGCAGAAATGGGCAAAGAAAACGGCTGAACTGGGTGGTCGTGAAGGAAAGGAAGGAGAGAGTCCTTTGGATGTTGAACCCCCAAAGAAGAAGCCCAAGATGGAGAAACAGTTGCGTGCAGTCCATCGGCGTGATAAGTATACGTCCTTTGGTCTCCACACAGCCGAAAAGAATGTTTGTTTGCTCTGTCTCTGTCAATTCACGTCTCTTCAACAATTAAAGGACCATGAATCTCTTTCAGTGCATCACAAACGCTCTCTGCGCGACGAGCATCTTCGTATGGCTGCGCAACAGCGACTAGGACATGCGGTAGAGTCTGCGGAGAAGAAGACAATAAGACGGGTCCCCCGAAAACGCGGCGATCCAGCGCCATCGTATACGTCATATGCCGTCCCTATGGAGCATTCAGGGGACCAAAAAATTATTCACGCGTGTCTTCTCTGCCGACGGCGTTTCCGAAGTCGCGGGATGCTTCGTCTACACGAACGGGAAAGCGTCCTGCATCGGACCAATATCCGGAACCCAGAAATCGTAACGACAGCCGTGTCTGCTGTTAATAAAGAAGCAGAGGATTCTACGCATGGAATTCGCCCACTTCTTCGTATGCGACCACAGGCTGGATATCGTGATCGAGCGCGGGAACGGCGGGTCGCGTTTGGCGTTGTGGCAAAGGAGCCAGAGAAGGAAAAAGAAAGGGAAAAGGAAAAGGAAAAGGACCAAGTCTCTGCGCCTGCTTCAAAAGGAGCGTCTCTCTTGGGTAAAATGGGATGGACAGCCGGCCAGGGCCTTGGCTCTCATGGCTCTGGCCCCAAGGAAGCCATTGCACCCATGGCATACCGTGCTGGCGTTGGTCTTGGTGCTGCTGGTGGTTTACTAGGTGATGCTTCCGAAGTGGCGGCAAGAAGAACAGAGAATTCATACGCGAGTTTTGTGGAGCAAACACAAGAGACTGCACGAAAGCGGTTTCTCGCTCTTGAGGAAGCAGAGACTGCTGAACGTGAACGTCTAGAGAGGGAACGTTTGGAAAAAGAGCAGCAAGGGACCCCTGATTCAGACGAGGAAATGGTGGATATGGAGGAATAATGCCTTAATTTTTATTTGTAAAGATAATGGCATGATACCCTAAAGACACATACCTTATAGTACCGTTGCCATGATACACAAAAGCAGCGTTGCTCTATTTAGGAGCTTACTGTCCGATCCCAGGGCTTCAGTGGGTGTCTCCACAGGTAGAGATCCCTCATACCTCATTGTTGTTTGTTGCTGGTTGACACCTCGAACAGAAGGGATTCCTTTGTCTTTTGCCTTCAACTCGATGACGCTGGAATTGGAGCTGCCCAAGTTCGATTGTGCAATGCCAATTTGATGATGCGTCATGTCATATACTACATACGCTGATCGGAGAAATGTGTCCCCGAGAAGAGCGTACTTTGAAAGCTTGGACACATCTCTCCGAGCCCAATACGTGCCCTGTGATTCGTCGGCCGAGTCCATTGCTTGGATCCCAAAAAGACATGCACGCTTGAATGGTACAGATTCTGGCACAGCTTCCGGGTGGTATTTGAAAATGTCAAAGCTTAACTGTGACGATGGAACGACAATCTTGGCTGATTTGCCAAAGTCGTACGTTACGTGTTGATTCATAGCGTCGCAATCTATAAAGGCAAAGCCTGTTTTTTCATCCGTATAGACGCCCATGTTCTCAAAAAGTCTGCTTGTAATTTCATGTGGCAGATAAGACAATGTTGTTCCAGAATCCAAAAGAGCTGGAATAGGCATCTCTAAAATAGACTCGCCGCGTTTCGATGTGGCCTTTGACGATGACGATATGGTTTGTAAGGCAATAGCCAGCACGGAATGGCTTGTTGTACTAGAGTCTGTCGTTTTGACGATTGGCAGAACTGACAACTTGCCAATAAATTTATCTTGGTCGATGCCACCAAAGAGAACAGATCCATGCCGGGCGTGCATATCGTTAAGATAAAGACTGAATGCCTTTGTCTCAATCAAACCTTGGCTCACGAGCTCATCCACAAGCGTCGGGTATTTTATCTTTGAAGTCTCGTGAGAAGAATAGCCCAGGCCCAAAATACCCGTTCTACGCATGGTTTCTTGGGCATACCCCATCTGCAAGGCATCGACAACTACACCTCCAATGGATAAGTTGTCAGTAAAAAAGTCTCCCGCGGCACCACTGCCATCTAAATAAGATATCTTGAACTCCCTATCAACTTGTTTGTAGCTCGAGCTCGAACTCTTATTATCTAAAAAATGAGTAAGTGGTTACATGGAAGATGAGAAACATACACGTATGGTGGCAATACTCGTCATATTTTTCGCTCAAGTTTTTTTGCACGCAAAGATCAGCGTCTGAAGCCACAAGCCATATATCGCTGCTACCCGTATCGAACATCATAATTTGTGGTTGAGGAGGAGTACCAACCGTCAGGTTGATATAGTATCCTCCTCCTGTTATATTGTTCACCAATCGTTCTGCGAAATACGAGTCTCTTCGTTGCAAGACGGCCTCATCTTGCCCTCCGAGTTGTCCAATATCCACCTCAATGACCTTGCCAAAAGAAGTAGAAGCGAATGCCCATATTAACGTAGTAAACATATTGAAAATTGAAAGGCTTCCAACTTGTGAATAATCGCAACGCTATATTTTCCCTTTTTTTTCCAAATGTTGACAACAATGATGCAGTCCGTTTATCTAGCTCAGAAAGCGCGACTCGATCATAGTATGTACATATCTAAATAAGAAGAAGAAAACTTGGAATACCCTTTTTTTGACGAGAAATTTTCTTTTTTATTTGCGCTCGGTGCTCGGTCTTTGTCTTGATACAATTAAAAATCAAGTTGTGCAAGATAGCATGAATGCGTGGCGAAAAGGCTTGGTAAGTTGTCTTGGCGCTCTTGGCGCTTGAAACCTTGAATTAGAAGACATGTTTTTGGCAGCGTGCAATAATATTGCTGTCTTTCTTTCTATATTTTTTATAAAATGCGTTCATTTTTCTTTGACTATATTACGTGGCCAAGACGAAGTAATCGCTTCAAGTTGATTTGGTGATGTAATAATAAGACATTTACCTAGTTGATCCTTTTTGACTTTGACTTTGATGTATTTAACGTCTACCTAAAAACCCGAAGCTCATACGACGCCGGATTGGCTACCGGACAGAATTACCCCTCTGCAAGGCCCCGAACTGAGCTTTCCACCACGGAATATAAAACATATCTAAGTATAACCTATGTGCGGCTTCCGATCTAGCCGATACCTAGTTGATCCCAAGCACAATCAAAGCCTTTCTATACATGCACGTTTCCTCGCTTGACTCGCCTTTCCGACGTGCTACATACACTCTACTTACAAGCCTCATACTAGTCGATATTTACCTTTTCCTTCAAATGCATTTTTCGCGGAGCCCAGGAGTATTCAAATCTGCGTTTCAGTCAACATGTCAATTTTTTGGCTTATCAAAAATGATGCTTCCTATATAATAGAAGAGAATTACAAATAAAATTATAGGCAAGATGGCCGAGTGGTTATGGCGGTGCACTCAAGAATTCTTTCTTCCAGGAACACCTGGAGTATTGCACTATCGAAAGATGCGTGGGTTCAAGTCCCACTCTTGTCACTTTTTTGCCTGTGTTTATATATTACTCCCCACTACTCATACATAATAAATTTCATTTTTTTAGAGCTATAGAGAATTACCATTTTTTTTTGCAGAATTATGAGATGGCTAGGAATGCTACTGCCCAGACTGAAGAGCCGATAACGCCGATCAATGGTGCTGAGCTAGATACCGTAGGGTGCGATTAGTCATAGAAAGTGGAAGACGAAAGAGTTTGCCAGGTGGGGCTCGACCGTCTCTTTTGTGCCGTATATCTTGCTCTTACTGCGGATATAGACCCCTTCTAGAGTAGATTTCATAGACGCTGATAGGCCTTCATTAAGGACTCATGGCTGCCATCACCGAGATTGAGCTTCCCGGCCTAACAAAGGTTGCTGCTGGCAAGGTGCGGGAGATGTTTCGTGACGAAAAGGACCCCAACGCTCTTCTTTTCGTTGCCACAGATCGAATCTCTGCGTACGATGTCATTCTTGGGAATGGGATTCCTTACAAGGCCCAGGTGCTTACACAACTGACGGCATTTTGGTTCAAGGTGCTGGCCGATCTTGAGATTCCCGTGGCTACTCATTTACTATCTCTTTCGCCTGCGGAGACGGCCAATATATCCGATGCCGAAAGAGAGCTTCTTTGTGGCCGCGTCATGCGTGTGCGTAATCTTAAAATGTTCCCTGTAGAAGCCATTGTCCGTGGATATCTTGCAGGCTCGGCCTTTGCCGAGTACAACAGCAAGGGAACGGTTCATGGCGAAGCTGTATCGGGAAGATTCCCCCCTGGCCTAAAAAGATGTGAAAAGCTTCCGAAGCCTGTGTATACGCCTTCCACAAAGGCAGCTCTCGGGGCTCACGATGAAAACATTACGAGAGAAAAGGCTTGTGAGCTTATTGGCAACAAAGAACATGCCAAGAAGATTGAAGAGCTTGCCCTTGCCGTCTACACAGCAGCCGCAGACTTTGCGGCGGAGCGTGGCATTATCATCGCCGATACTAAATTCGAATTTGGCTTGGACGAAGAAACTAGCGAGATTGTGCTTGCTGATGAGGTTTTAACGCCCGACTCATCACGATTCTGGGTAGCAGAAAAGTACGAAGCTGGACGCGAGCAGGACTCTCTTGACAAGCAATACCTTCGCAACTGGCTAGTAGATAATAACCTAAAAGGAAAGGAGGGTGTCTCTATGCCAAAGGACGTGCTAGACGAGACGTCTAAACGATATTGTGAGGTTTATCAAAAGCTTACAGGGAGGGATATCCAGGACGCCCTAAAAGAGTTGAAGTAAGAAAATGAAGCGCTCCACTACAAAAACATTCATCCACACCTACTTTACGTCGATGCCCCTATGACTGCACAATTTCTTTTTATTGTCCATGAAGGAAGCTAGTGTATCTAATATTGAAAGAGATATGTCCTGTAACCATGCGATTCTTGCGCGCATCCTTGAGTGATTTTACCTTGCTTTAGAGGCCGTTGGTCTAGCCGCCACCTTAACGTCTAGCAAATCTTACAGAGAAAGTGCCTCGGTGGCCAAGTAAGAAAATGAAACGCTTTGCAATAAACCGTGTGCCTATGTAGGCAATTCGAAGAAAGAATTTTTCAATTCGTGAAGTATTACTAGCAAAAAAATATCATGAGCTAGGCGTGGCGAAATCTCACCTTTTAATGTAAGACTTTGAACAGCGGCAATAAGCCACTACATTTTGTCATATCGCACCTTAACTCGGCCCTATAGTTGAGTGATTCCTCATATTAAACAAATTTCAATATACAAAGGCAGGAAGAGACTGATTCCTGTATATCATGCATTGAATACGATCATAATTTACATCTTGTCGGCGGATATTAATTACAACATCCCTAGACAAGCATCTATTAAATCTTGTTGATAATACTGCGTACAATCCATTAGCGCCTCATCTCATCTTCTCATCCTCTCATACCTCTTATGATGGGCCTACCTTTTAATCCTACAAAATGCAAGGTACGCAATCCACTAGAATTATGCACTCCGCGTAAGAATGACTGCTACTATCTCCATGCAAGCGAAGCGCGCATAAGATTATATGAAAATCTCATTCATGATGATGTCTAGCTATCAAACATGCTCTCTTTCATAGCAGCAGACGCCAATTTATGGGGAAATGTCCTAGCCTCATCATGTCTAGTAATCTGATGTGGATGCTCAAGCGGGCCTATGCATACTGTAGCCTAAGTGGATAAGATGGTTAAGCCATTCTCATTCTCTTTTACTTTCTCGGTAGACCATTTTGCCATTTAGTTAAATAATACTCCTAGCCCACATCATCTTTCTCTCTCCTGTTACCCTCTCCCATAGCTCTCACACATTGAATCGTTAATTATTCTTATCCAACATCAAAAATATCCGACCAGCACCACCCCTGCTCTTCCATCTCTTGCATCTATTGACCCCTTTTTATATACATTATGTGCCAGCGAACTTGCTATCATTATAAATGTGGTCACCCAGGCGTGTCCACGAAATGGATGACGTGTCTCAAGCTGCATAATGTAGGCCACCGTGAAGTAACGAATTTGGAATATATCGACGCGTGTGACGAATGTAAAGCCGAAAAACGAAAAACGGTTACGGATCAACTAGACCGAAAAAGACGCATTTCTGAGCATGCAGAAAAGACACTTTTGCGAGAAAAGACGCTCCTTAGGGAGAATCGATTCCGCAAGTTGGAACGCCAGAAAAATGGTGATATTCGCTTACTGAAACGAGTGAGCTTTGAGCGCACCCATTCAGAAGAACGAGAATCATTCTATCCCGGAAGAAATGCAGAGCGAAGGAAAGAACGCCTTGAGCAAGATAGAAGGCTAGAACAAGAATGTTTTCGATTGTCTCGTCGATCTAGCAAGTCCTCTTTGACAAATAGAAATGTTCTCAGAACGTTTGTTTGCACAGAATGCAATAGCACAGTGGACCAAGCTTACAACACATATAGCAACTCTATTGCTTGTGATATGTGTACATTATGCGCCAACTCTCCTCCTCCGATACCACCAATGACATCTATGCCCCCTATGCCCCTTATGACTCCCATGCCTTCTATGCCTCCAACCTTACCAGCTCTACCACCAATGCCAACTCTTCCAATGCCACCCCCGCCAGGCCCCAGCATGTATATGCCAGATTACGTATATGCACCTCCAAACTATTGCAGCTCATATAGTGACTCTTACAACTATGCCTGTGGTCGAAATGAGAGCTTTATAAATTCATCCTTTCTTCAACCTGCTATCCGTAGTGTTAGATCGTGGCCTTGCCCCCAACCTAGAGTATGGTAAAAGAATGCCACACGAAAGACTGTTCTAATATAATTTTATTTATTTTGTAGCATTATAATTTACTTTATTAAAAAAAGGATCTGTTGATTACCTAGGTAGGTAGTTATGTTGTATGTAGTTGTACAAGGCTACCAGTAACTATCATTGAGATAGTATTACATGTTGCAAATGAAGACTAAAGTTTTGGGCTGTTCTAGCATTGCAGGGCTTTGAGCAAAAAAAAATTCATTTTACAATTTTAAGGGTTTAAACAAAAAAAAATGTATTCAATCAGTAGAACCTTTTCTCATTCATAAAACATAACAGTAGAGGGGGTATCATATGTAACAAAGGAAATTTTTTGTGCCGAAAGTGGCTTGTGAGATTTTTTAAAAGGAAAAATCAAAGTCAAGTCCAGTGAAGATGATGCCACGTCGTTTCCAATCCCCCCGTTTTAGGTACTCAGCGGAATGGTCTTGTGGGATGAAAGGCGCGGCACTTGTGGCAGGCGTCTGCAAATGACGCGGGGGAGGGGAGAGGCCAAGACCCGTTTCAGTCGAAACGGCTTCTTCCTCATCATCAGATGAAACGGGTCGAATGTCTTCCATAGTATGTCTTACTGCTCTCCGAGAGATGGGTGTCACTGCCGTAGGCACACACGAAGCAGGTGTGAAGCAATCAGAGCGTCTGTCTGACTTTTCGCTAAAGCAGACAGATTTATTTAGTGGGTGCATGCGGAGAGCATTCATGCTCTCGGATGACGATACAGACGTTTCAGACGAGGTGGACCATGAGCTGGAGGCCCTTGAGGCATCGCTGCATGTGCTTGCTTGGCGACTCCGAGTATCCTCGTCAATATGCACGGCCTGAAAGCCATCGTATGTAGTGTGTGGCCTTCGCACGTACATTGAAGAAGTGCAGGCAACAGGCTCGTCGTATGTCATCACCGAGAGTGGTGAGTCTGGGAGGTCGTCAACTGCGCGAGAGGCAGTCTTGCGATGTCCAAAGCACCGAAGGTTGTTAAGAAGCTTTTGGCGTGTGTTTTTCATGTTGTCTTGTGATGTTTTTGAAAGTAAAGAGAAGTTGATGGTGATGGTGAAAAATAGATGGGAGGGAGTGCAACGCTTGTTATATATCTTGAACAGATCGGTCGATGCAGTCAGCATTGCCATTGCTACTGCTGGGGTATGGATTCTTTTTCTTAGTGGGGTACCTTTTTTCGTTTCTTTGCTTTTTGTTTTTGCTTTTTTCAAGCGTTCATCTTTGCAAGGATCATGTACCTTGTCGATCTTGTTCATCAGCACTCGTTGTCCGACTTTGCCAAGTTGTTCATCTGTTCTTGTCAGCTGGACACGCTTTTTTGCTGTTTTTACTTTTTTTGAAGTATTTATTTCCACATGGGCTATGTATTTTGACTCGTAAAGAATTTTTATGAAAAAGAAACTTAAAAAAGGAAAGCAAAGCGTGCATGGATGAACAGAGAGAGTGCCACCTTACTGCTATCTTCCCTGAATGAATTGCAAAAATATTTTGCACTTGGTCTTGCGGTGAGCGGATGTTAAGGATATAGCATGTAAAATTATAATGAAAAAAGGCCCATCAGTTATCAATAAAATAAATTTGCATTCACCATTTGTCACCGTACATACTCGTAAAATGCGTGCATGTATGCACGATCGGGCACATTTCAGAAAGCCTTACTTTCTGCTATTTTAGTTTTTTTCATGATGCATCAGCCTGCGACGCTGTGCCTCCTTCAGAATTCTTTGTATTATTAATTCGTCAATGAGCCCATTTCGACTCTGGAACGTTCTGTTTCTTCGTCCATAATCATCTTTTCAACATCTCCGACATTTGCAACAAGTCCCACAGGAAGTCCAGATTTTTTTAAAACACGTTAACCCAATCCTTAGGAGGGACAAAGAAAAAGCGGACGCTGCCGTCGACTCAATATTACTAGCGGGCTCGAGTCCCAAAAAAACTTGCTACAAAAGTGTGTACCTAAACTTGAGCGAATTCCGCCATGCCGGAGATGACCCGTATCCCCATTTTGGGGGCTTTTAAGTGCAAAGGTAACAAAAGCAAGGAAAATCATTTGTGGATGCAACTGGAATCAGAGGATGGAAATGTCACCGCAAAGGGTACCTTGTAGCAACTGCAAGGTACCTCGTCCGTCGAACAATAGATTCCAAGCGTGCCATTGTATCCATCATCCCCCACGTTGCATAGAAAAATAAAATTGGGGTTTTTTTCTTTGAAATCATTGTTTGTGTGTAGTAACCAGTCGTTAATGGTCAGGAACGAGTTCAGGAACAGGCTCAGGAACGCCAGGAACATCATGAAAATGATCTGTTGACTTGATACAACTGCAAGATACATATCTGTGTACATACTTGGACCAGGCCTAATGCAGCATGGGTATCTTGGTAGGTACCTTGTAGTAATACCTTTCAGCCTCAACCCAACAGGTACCAAAGGACGTCATGATTTTCTCTCATCATTGAATCATCATGTGTAGTAGCGCATAGCGCACAGCACATCTTGTACATCCAAGGTAGCTGTAGCAAGTATGTATGTATCCAAATGTTTGACCATAAAACAGTACAACTGCAATGTATTGGGAATTATTACGCAGCGGGGCCTCCGGCGTGTATCATGTTGTGCCAGATTGGAGTCCACCTCAGCATTCTCTTTCCATTGCCTTTTTTTTACAAAAGCGCTTTCCCAAAGGCGAGACATTTGTTTGTGTCCAAAACTCGGTTGACTCGCAGCCCCATCCGACGGTTTGAGGCCAGTTCAACGTCACGAACGCCACTCGCCAACGTCTTTTCAAACTTTCTAAATACACATACATCCACTATACATATATTGCACATGATACATTACACAAGCCTTAGGCGTTTCAGAAACAAGTTGCGTAATTGCAGAACAGCGCCCCCAAATGATTTCCTTGATCACTGTATCTCACTCGATAATGCTATCTCTACTTATTGAATATTGAAGTTTTTGATTCTGAAGAAATCTGAAACATTCCTATTTAAGGACTTGCATGAAGGCGGTGAGCATCGTTTTGAGGCGGAGATCGTACATAAACTGAAACAAGTCATCAGCTTCTTCAACCCTTCGTCAAGACTCAAAACAATGCCTCAGTTGATTTGGCAAAGCATGCTACAAAAGCTTTGCCTGCTGTTTTGTGAGAAGACATTTCTCATGTATTACATACTATAATTCGTACATGTTATATGTATCTAATGAACATCTTTTTCTTTTGAATCATACCAAAACAAAAGACGATCAAGGTATGTACCTTTGTACTAGTATACCTCTTCTGCATTATTTTGACCAATGATATGTAGTGCGTGGGTTAAGTGGGGCATGATAGTGCCTTGTTCCTGGCAAAAAAGTCTTTGTTATTTGAAAGAGTTCGACCATCAATTGCATTTGCTCAAAGATCAGATCAACAGCCAGCATGAAAAGATCCTCGATCATTCCAGTTTTTTATAAGAGCAATTGTTGGCTGAAATACGGATATAATTATGAGCCACAGATCGATCAACAGAAATGTGTGTAAGCAAAAAAACGTCATTGCTCCCGGAACGAAAATTTGGGACGAAATGATGATGATGGCCACTTGCTTGATTTCATGAATCCTTGCCCTTGTCAAAGTCCATGCACTGGTACAGTGTCTATTTTTTTCTTTTCTTTGCTCAATAATTCGGTTGGATTTTGCTTCTCCTTGGGCTCTGCCTCTTCAAGAAGGTACCCTGCAGAGCTAATGCACACTATTTTTAGTTTACACCTTCACCGTATGTTCAGCCTGATGATCGTCAATGATTCTGTATTTTCTGGCATAGCAGTCTCTTTGTTTTCTGCATGTAAGAGCGCACTTTCATTAAAAAAAACCACTGCCTGCCAGAATAGCGGAAATGTTGCCCGGGACCGACGCTTCATGCACACATAAACATACTTTTTTGCAATAGTGCCTTCTGATGCAAACCAAAAGTTTCAATGCTAATTTTATCGTTTTAAGAACATTTGGAGACCCTAATACACACCTTCCAAGCTTTGTATTGCATTTGATGACTTGAAGATCATTCCGCTGTGTTGAACCTAGCGCATTGATTTCCCAATCTTCTTTCCAATGTTTGGGAACAGTATCCTTTTGGCTTTACCCCTGTCAGCCTGTGGTACATAATGTTCATATGTACCTAATGTCCCAACTTACCTTTGATGGATTGTGGAGTTATGAGGAAAAAGAAGGAATTCACGGATACATTCCGAATTTAATTCATGAATTTTTTCTGGGTTTTGATTGGTTCAACTGCGAGATTCACATCATCAAATGATGCAGTCAAAGCCCCCCACCAACAAAAGGTCAAAATGATCAATGAATGACTGAAAGTTAAAAAATAAAGTTTGTTTGTGCAAATTAGGGGCTCTTAAAATACATGCCATGTGCTATTACTGAATCCCACAATATAGCCTTGTAGGCTGAATGATTTCATGGCGCAGCAACATGTCTCCTCGCCCTACTAGTGAGAGACATGAACATATGTTTCACAAGTATATTCCACTGAAGAACCGCCTAAACTTTTGCGAGCCAAGTCTTTCAAATCCGAAGAGAATCCACCAAATTTGAAGAGGATTCAGCCAAGGCGCATTGGAAGTTTGAACGCTTCCTTTTATCCATTTTGGAATATTACGTCAGTTTTCTCATGATGTCTTGGGATTGTTTTTCTTTCATCCAAGGATGGTCCATGTACGAAAAAAAGCACTAGATGATCTTACAAATACATACCATGTGGTTCGTAAAAGTTTTCCAAAGTTCGTGTGGGCGAACCAAACGATCGGGCCATTATTGTGAGAGATAAACAGAATGACAAAAAGAAAAAAAGTACCCACTATCTGAGAAAACCAACAAAAGATGAACAATGAATTTGAAATACTGCATGGCCTGTCAGATGCGCTTTTCTTGCGATAAAAAATCACGTATTTTACACCACTGTTCAAAAATCTCACGAGCTTCAGTCAATGTGAAAAAAAAAAAAGAATTTGGCCACTTCAAAGTTTCATCGATTTTTATGCGCCTTAACAGAGAAGGCAAGTATTACGAGAGAAACACAACCTCAAAGAGATGGATTAACAGACTACACCTTCAAATGGAAAGAAAATGCGCCTCTAATGAAAAAAGGAAAGAAAAGAACGTCTGTTTGCTTTTTTCGTCTCCCTCCTTACGGGTTGCTTTTTTTCCCTCAACGCTCCTGCTGATCGTTCCTAAACTGGGTATCTTGCCTCTCAAACCACTTTTGCTGCCCAGCTTCCGCGGTACGTACCCACAGTTTCATTGGCTAAAGAATGAGCATCCTTCCCAAAAGACTTCTTTCTTTTCGTTCACCATGAGTTCTTCGCATTCGTTTTAGTAGCTTTTTTTTGGAAAACTTTTTAGTGTGTTTCTTTGCATTATTGGATGATTTTTGGCCCCAAGACGATCCTCTGAAGGCTTGTTTTTAAATGATCCAAGTGTTTTCTCCGAATAGTGCTATGATCACGATCTAAGTCAAGAGTGTGGCCCATCCTGTGTTGGGTCTATGGTCCTTTATGACGTCTTGTCTTAAGATGGGCTGAAATGGATTACCTGTTAGGTGAATGTATCTCGTCCAATCGTACGATGCAGGTACGATATGGTTTCATGATCATTCAACAGCATGGCTATTGATAGGCTGTCTGAATAGCAAAAGTCTCATTATTATTGGAAAACAAATGTAAAGATCATTGACTAGCATTCCTTCAATAAACCTCTTTCCAGCTGTCACGATTCTCAAAAAGCAGCGGTAAGTTGCCCATGTCCGTTTCAGACATACATGGCATCTTTTCAAAATCTTTTGCCAAGATCTCTACTTGCATCCGCAAAGACTACTCGTTCTCTTTTTTACATTGCTTCATCCCTTACATTCATTAGTTGGCATGTAGTATGTCTTAGCCTTCTTCACCGTCTTTTGAACCCTTTTTGTGAGTGTCTTGGCCAAACCGTTAGGCTACTTTGTTGGGAAGCCAGGGAGATAACTTCTTGGTTTTTGATCCATTGACAGTGAGGACAGTACCCCCATTAATCATGAGCGTGTATGATAAAGGAGGTCAATGACGTGGAAACAATGACGGCATACAAGACTTTTTTTAACCACAGATAGATAACGCCCACCATTGGATTGTGTGGGAAAAGGGGCCGCACTTTTGATTCAGTGTCGCCGTCGATGTTGTTTTACATTTGTGTCTGCCTAAGAAGATTCTGTCCACATTCCAGTAGATGAAACTTGGAGGGTTTTCTCATTTCACCTTACAGCAAAGGTAATATAACCTTTTCTACCTTGCTTGGACCTACACCTGGAGCACGCCTTACTTTTCTATCGACCAAAGATGAATACATACATGTCTTCTTTCAAGATTTTCCTGCTTCTGGGACGGCCCTCGAGCCGGTTTTACTTGAGGCATGTTAAGATGTCATTCAAAATACTACACAAGAACGCGGGGTATGTCACCATTTTCGAACGGTTGACTTTGGTGTGTTGTATTTCTCTTTCTCCTTGTCTCTGTTTTATTACACGTCTTACCTTATAATGCAATCAACCTGTCAAATATCGTTGTCGATACAAAATAGTACTCTATTTTTAGTGGGGCAGTGCCTGAAACAATATCGAAAAAAATGACAGAGTGAAGTACATACATACAAATGATGTTTCGTCATCAAGAGACACCAAAGACACCATGATCGTTACAATAACCCATAATGGCAAGTAAAGATACCTACGTAATTAAGTCCATCGAAAAAATCAAAATCGGGGTTGAATTTGCGCCAGAAATGTTCGAATGTAACATCGATTATCCTTTTGAATTTATGGCAGGCAAACAGGGCAAACAATGCAACGTCGACACTTCATCATGCAGGACAGTTGTAAATCTCCAGCAAATCTTGTACAAACAGAAATAAACCCATGAAAACCCTCAAGACTAATAATGTTGGGTCCACGTTGTATGCATCATCCATACTGTTGAAAAGGGGCAGTTTCGAATGCTGCATGCCAAAAAGAGGCAGTTGTAAAACATGAATGTTTTCCCCCCAAATTCATGCGTTCATTTGCCAATCGTTTTCAAGAAAAAAGTCTTGCAACGTGGCAATTCTTTTTTTTTTTTGCCATGTATTGAAGAACGTCTTAAAGGGGTACATTTCCACAGTCGTTTGTTTCATTTATCATCCAGATATGGGTAGATTCTGCGTCGACCTTGGGATTTTTATATGCTCAAATGTACATATTACGATTATCAGAAGAACGAATGAGACAAGGAAAAAGAAGTCAAAGATGGACATCAATAATGAGGTGCCCATCCGATATACATTGCTGACAAACGTGCAGGATCTGTGGCTTGCTTGACGAGTTCGAGCACCTGTCCTTGCACTCCAAGAGGAATGGTCTCCTCAATGAAAAGACCATTGATCCTCCGATGAATATTTTTTACTACACTCTCGGGATCAAGCTTCACTATAGGCGCACGAGATTTTTTCGACTGTCCATTCAATCCACGTGGATCAGCCTGTAAGTCGAGGGTAGGGTCGTGGATGAATGACTCGAGAACAGCCAAAAGTGTCTCTTGGTGATCTCGAATTGTTTGAAGGGTAAGCTCACTAGATCTCTGAAAGGGCCCTCGCCAGTCACATAATCCCATAGCGGCCCTCATATTATGTGTTAAACGAAAAGGCACTGTTTCCGGCTGGGCAAAAAGTCGTCCCTTTTCAAAGAGACAGTTAAAATCCACATGCATCACCGCTCCTGAACTCTCTTGGAGTAAAATGTTTTCACAATGCCGGTCCCCTAAGCCAAGAATGGCTCCAGCCATGGAAATGACTGCCGCTGACCGCATGAAGCGAAGCCGAGCCGCAAACCATGCCGCTGGGAATGGGAATTGACGCAAGAACCACTTGTGTAAAACAGAGGGATATGTCGGAAGAATTCTGTTGAGGTATAAATCCACGCGGACTTTCTCAGTCTCTGCGTCTTTCAGAATCTTTTGGATTTCCACTGGCTCTAGACGCTTTGCATCAAGCCGTTTACCTGTATCATAAAATGACCGTAGGACTTCACGTAGCGTTTTTAAACCCGATACCCATTCAATAATACCACAATCCTCGCTCAGGGGAGTGACTGCATATGTCCGAATAGATAGTTGCCGACGTACTGCATCAGCGTCTTTTCGTAGAGCTTGGTTGATTTGCTCATTCACCTCCATAATCCGCTGGTCGGTCCTCATATCATCCTTTGGCTTTAGTAAAATGTCATATTGATTCCCGTCTGAGCCACGCATTGTCAGCTTTCTTGGCTGTGCTAAGGAGCTCAAAATTAAAACCTCATCCATAAATGAATCAATAGTGACAATATCCGATGGAAACGCATTGTGGGAAGCAAGAGCTGAAGCTGCCGGAGAAAGCGAAGACTTGTTTTCAAGTGTTTGCAAGGTTGCAACAGGTGTCTCTATGCCAGTATCAATGTGTATTCGTCCAGGCAATGTTGGGTTTAGACACCGAGAAATAGGGACAACAAGAAAATGAGACTCCCGAGCCATATCAAAGGCCATGTCACGTTGCAAGCTTGCCGATTTGGTAGAGTTCCCTGGTCGAATATTTCCCTTTCGACCAACCTTCACGAGCTCTTCTGTCAATTTCATACCACGCCGTAGCATTTGCTGAAGCGTAGGCAAAGCGGCATGTTTCACACGGGAAAGCTCTGGCTTGCATAGTTGTCCCAAGAGACGATCCGCTGCCTTCTTTTTCGGGCTTGACCTACTAAGTCTTACTGTCATAACGCCCACAACACTCCATAGGGCCTGCTGTGGATACGCTACAACAACCTTGCATATGATCTTATCAATCATTACACATACAGTTTGGTCTGGATGGTTAATGCGAGCCATAAGCTGTGGTAGTGCCATATAAAAGACATAGGGTGGTAGGCGCTCAACATGACGCTCCAGTCGCCGATGGAGACTATTCAAGACATTTCTGCGTTGTCTTCCTAGTTCCTCGGATACAGTGACTCTTTCATGAGGAGGCGTATGGATTCGAGCTCCTAGCTCAAGCCAAACAGTCAGTATACGAGGCAGAGTGGTGTGTAGATATTTCGTGCCGAGCCGTGCTGCACGAAGATAATTTTCAATCTCTAAGCGATGCAAG
Source organism: Chrysosphaeria jannelii (assembly GCA_020002325.1). Lineage (NCBI taxonomy): Eukaryota > Fungi > Ascomycota > Sordariomycetes > Ophiostomatales > Ophiostomataceae > Chrysosphaeria > Chrysosphaeria jannelii. The sequence continues at coordinate 82,636 of JAGKRY010000040.1, read as the reverse complement.
TCACCTGTAGAGAACGCATCGCTTTGGTCATCTGGCTCTGATGCTTGCTCTGCCTCTGCAACCTTTTTATAATGCCGCCCTAGAAAGTAGTGGCTCTTCTCCCAGTGTGGAAACTTGGCAACAAGGTCACGGAACTCACTGCGGCCTGTCACCCGCGAGATTTCACCACTCTCGTCAAGCCAACGCGTCAACAATAGACGGGCTCTACCAGCCAGTGATACTGGTACAGAAGAGTCTGCTTTGACATTCACATTTTGGATCCCTTTGATGGCCGCCTTCAAATCAGATATGGCTTGGTGTTTAGATCCCCATGCCCATTGACGGCGCGCATTTTCTACCTCTGCTCCACGGTCCCCAAGTTGACGTGCCGCAGAAATTCCCTTTAAACACTGGGCATGGTATTCGGACTTTCGGGCTAATCGAGCATCGGCAAGCCATAGAGAAGATAAATCAGAATTGGTAAATACCGGACGAAGACACTCCATAGCAGCACGCTGGATCGATAGTAAGTAACGTTTGTCACTGATGTCTTGCAAGAGGTCAAGGCGTGTTAACAACGTCGACAAAACGCCATGCGTTTTCTTTTTGTCATCGGCTGTGTTTCTGATGAACTTGAGATCAGTTAGAACATGCCCTTTTAATATAGCCTCACGACAAGCCTGTAGCGACGCAGTCGTCGAGTATGATAGGGAAGAGGAAACTCGGGACGTTAATCTTTCAAGAAAAGAATCAAATCCCATCATATTCTTTTCCTTCAGAAGCAATAATGCCTGAGCTATACCAATATCAAAATTGTCAACAACGTCTCCTTTGTAATGGTCTATAAGTCTTGTCATTTTTGGCCATTGGAAAGATGACCAAGCAGCCTCTAATGCCACAGGAAGTACTTTTACTATCGGCACGTTGGATTGTTCAAGCAAGGCATCTGCCCTTGCTAATAAAGAATCATGCTGTCCAGCCTCTAGTAGACATTTCAAAACGCTTGCATGGATGTCAACATCTCCTGGCTTTTCTATCAAATCAGACAAATGCCATGTAGTCGCAGATTCCCATTGGCAAGATTTTTCATCAAGAAGAGCCTTACGATGAGCTGTCATATCCACCATTTCTCCTGTACACGCCATCAGCCCCCCAAGACAGTCAGGATCGTCAATTTTTGCATAAATATCCATCATTAAGGATATAGAGGTCGGGGGTTCTTTGGCTGCATCAATTTCTTCAAGGTCTTTTAGAGCTACAGGTTCAAGAAAAAACATGGCCCGTGTATAATCTCGAAAGTAGATTGCCTTTTGGGCAAGCTTGTCTGAAGGGAAAGCTGCTAAAAAGGTTTCTATATGCATGCTTTCCGTTGTGCTATTGGTGGATTGCGTGGCAGAACGAAGCCATACCAATGCGTATTCAACGACACCAAACAGCGCATTGAAAAATAAGCGAGCTTGTTCTTGTTCTTGTCCGTTACCCGATGGTTGATATTCTGCTACATTCTGCAGCTCTTCTGTCAATTGCTCACGATCTTTGCTCGTAGATCGGCTTCCGGTAATACAGAACACGACCAGATATGGCAGTAAAAATTCAGCCACAGCTAGATCTTGACCTTTACTTGCGCGTGCTAGAGAATCATGGAGTATTTCACCATAGGAGTTTTGTGGTTTTGCCAATAAATCCGCCACAAGAGTTCTCATCCATTCTGCATACGATCTTCCAGGACGAAAAAGAGGGTATTTTACTCGCACAGGACCAGGCGGAGCTATGTGATATCGTGAAACAAGCAATGGAGCCAGTACGGTCTGGACAAGATGAGGAAGAGACTTCCATCGAAGATACGTTGTCATTGTGCTAGCATCTAACCCCTTGCTCATCACAGCTAGACTAACCCCACTTCGTGCCAATAGCGTTTGGACAGCATACGCTACAAGCCCCTGGCTGGTGGAGTTTGTGGCTGTCAAGAATGCCCGGGTAAGAATATGCTCTACCATGTAAATGACGAAGTCGAGACACTCTCGGCCGTCGCCAAGATTGTGCAGCACTACAAAAGGTGGTGCACGGCCATGATCTTCAACAGACGACTCTATGTCGACACACCCAACTAGTCCTATACACTGTGTACATTTACTTGCTAGATCAGGGTCAGAGGAGCTATATTTACCGGCACAATCTAGCAAAGAGCGCAGAAGGCGAGTTACTGAATTCGCATGTGCTGTATCTTCAGCCTCCGTTCCTTGTAATGCTAATGCGACAGCATCTGGATGCTCTTCTAGGTAGTCGGATAGGTCATCTAAAGCCACCCAGACAACATCGATGTTTTCATGTGCTACTCGACTGGCAAAATTCCCCAGCTCATGGGTCGGATTTGATGAGCTATCGATGGGCTGAAGGGATGTTACGAGGCTGTCTACCCATGAAAGACACTTGTCGACCTTTGAAAGACTTGGTAAGGCGCTTGCTTTGTTAGAAACCTCAGTCCGCCCACCCCCTTCAAGCATCCATTTTAGCAAGTCTGAGCATGTCCGCTTTTCTGTTTCTCCACATCGCCTCCAATTCCTTCTAACGAGGGCAAAAGTTGTTTCTGATAAAGCCTCAACGCCTTCGTCACCAATATTTTTTACAAGAGAGGCCCAACATGAAATGGCAGCTTCTCGCAGTCTCTTTTGCCAGCAATTTTGGACACTTTTCTTACTTTTGTGAGAATCTTGCTCACACAAGGCATCGAGCAATAGGGCTGTGATTTGAGGGCGTGCTACGCGCATTTCTTTCCCAAGATATTGAATGAGTAATTCGAGAGCCGATATACCCTCTATCCAATGACATGTGTGCTTTTTGCCTTGATAGACCCGCACTTCTGATAAAAGAGTAGTCAATCCAAGTACATAGTGGGATAGGAAGCTGGCCACCCTAGTTTTGGCATCTTTGGATCCTCTTCGAACAGCCTCTGTAATGGATGTATTTTTGTCTTTTCCTAAAAGGTTGACAATAGACAAAAGAGCGTCAAAACAAAGGCCATGGATCCCCTCGCCCGTTTTTACCATGCAAATGAACAGCTCCCCAAGCACAGGAATAGCAGCAGCGCCCATCATTTCCTGGATAGACGTCTGTTCTATTTCTGGAGAAAATGAATACAGTCGAGCGAAGAGGCCATCGAGACTCTTTCCCTGGCTTCCTTCCTTCATTTCTTTTTTGATCCAGTGAGATACTATGGATGCAAAATTCATTTTATCCATAAGCATGGAAAATATTGACCCATCGTGGCCTCTGATGATGGCAATAGCCTTGATTGTTTCCAAGTCGGACCTATATACTAGTTCTGGCAAGGCTGCTGTCTGTATATGGAGAATAAGAGCCTCTACCGTTACACCAAATAGATCTGCCATGCCAGCTACTACCTCTGGACGGTGAACCATATGCCTTGCAATTAAAAATGCCGTAGTACGGATAAAGGGCTCAAACAATTCAGCGGCCGATGTGGAAAAGTGAAACATGAGGCATCTTATCTCCATTATAGCATATTGCCAAACAGGAGGGAGTGGGCTATTTAAATGCTGAAGCAAGCCACAGAGAACAGGTTCTAGTTGGTCTTCTTGCAGAGTCCTTTGTATTAGTCGATGGCATCTTTCTTGAGTAAAAGTACCAACATTCCAATCTGTGTCCATATGAGGGCACTTGTCTCTTGGGAAATGGCGTTTTTTGTGGAAAACATCTTCTCCAAGCCACGGTAAAATCGAGGCAGGTTCTCTGGATGCCGCGTGAATGAGGCAAACGTTTTTCTAGCTCATTAATATAAAATTTCCACAAAGCTTCAACCTACCCTGCTTGCACACGCACAGCTCGATCGGATGAAAAGAGATGGGAGTAGCACCATTGGCAAAGATCTTGTTCATACTGTAAGACACTGAGAGGAGCATGAAGAACTATTCTTTTGAGAAGTACGAGTGCTCTTGTTATGAGTACAGAAGAGGCATTCTGAAGAAAATATGTGAAAATCCCAAGTGCATGTTTTTTTGCAGGAATACTAGGGCTTTCTTCTGACTTTCCATCATGACATGGACATACAATTTTGCCGTCAACAACTTGCGCCTGTCTTGAAAAGCTGCAGATAGCTTCGCTTGTGAAAAGAAGACCAGCCAAAAGAAAGTCATCTTGGAACTTTTCGTCCTCAATCAGCTCCACCATGCGATCTAAGAGCCCCCATTCTTGATCTTTAAAGTCTTCTAAATTAAACTTTTTTGCGATCCTTCGTTGAATATTTTGGTCTACAGTTTCTTTTTCGGCTTCACGTCTCTGCCTTTTTGCTAATGGTCCATCCTCTACATTTGCAGGTACTACCAAGTCAATACCGCCAGCAGGTGCCTGCACACTCATGTTCGCAGAAATAGAACCATGTGCTTTTTGCGTGACAGACGTGTCGAGAGACGCGTTGCGGGGCGCGATATCACGTGATGTATTTCTGCTGATTTTTGCAAGTGCCAAGGCAAGTTGAGTTCAGCGATTGCCATGTCATTTCAAAACAAGCGATACCGAGCGTCTAATGACAACTCGTTTCCTGTGAGGTACCGCCGTGTTATGGCCAGGCATCCTTTCTTGATGTTTGGATTACCATTTATGGCTGTTATCATCGGTGGCTCATTCGTCTTGACGCCAGCGACAGCCATCCGCTATGAGCGTCACGACCGCAGGGTCACACAGGTGTCCCGCGAAGATGAATTAGGCATTGGGAAGTCCGGCCGCAGGGTAAATATGCGCGAGGAGTATCATGTGAGTTTTTTTTAACGATCCTACGGCTAATGTATGAGCGCCTTGCCCATAGGGATTTGGACAATTGGGAGCAGAAACGGGTACAACGATTAAAAGGAGAGAGTGACGGGACATTGTAAATAGGTACAAAAACGCTACCCATTGTAACTCATTGGGGCAGCATCATATGGAGCACCCCGAAGTGTAAGTTTACATACATTGGTCCTTGGATACCAACAAAAAAAAATGATGCCATGTAGAAATCAGAAAAAGTGCTATGATTGGCCCATTGATTGTTTCGGTCAACTAACCGTTGATGTCAATGAGTTCGCCCCAAAAAATCTTCAAAAAGCGCCGCCCCGGTGACGTCAATTGACATGTGATTATGATTTGATTGGTTGAAATGAGTCAGCCCCATCTTAAAAGTACAGTTCGTCGTACCTGGCCCCCCATCAAAATGGCCATCTATTGTTGAAATTTTCGAAATTCCCAAAAAGATAAGAAGCTCAGCCCCTCAAGACCCCAATCTTTCGTTACTTGGGCGTTGTGGAAAAAAAAGACAAGTGGGATGAAATTTTTGTTCAAACTTTTGAATCTTTGAATTAAATAATACATCTCGTGACCCATTTCTGGCTGACGCCCCTTCCCTATCCACGGGATCAAGGATAAAAAAACAAAAAAGCAGGTACATGCCTTGTATTGTAACGCTTAAAAAAGACTACGACTCCAATTCTTGGTGAAGGTCTTTTCAGGACAGTGCAATGTCAGGTCACACACCGCAACACGCTGGCGATGTTGGATCCGCCCCAAGTCACGGTGCGACACTTCCCCGCCGATCGGCTCTTCGCGACGATTCGGAAAGAACCCCTCTTCATAGCAACACAAAAGGCAAGTTTGGCGCAGCACAACAAACCTTCTCTTCGTTATCCTGGTCCCCTATCAGGTGACTCCACCCATTTGTTATCTCTGCCCTTTCCATGATTTCTTTTTTTCCCTTTCCCCAGTCTGATGGCCAATCGTGCCCGTTCTTCATTTGGGGTAATTGGTCGCATGCTAGGCACATGGACCTTCTGTTATCTCGGGGGCCCTTTACTTGGCGCATACGGCAGTTCCCATGCCCATTCTGCCAATTAAATCCCTTGCCCACATATCAGTAGATGCATACAATTGTAGTGAAGACTCCAGAACATTTCCCTCCTTTTTCTCTTTTTTTTTCATCGAAAACCCTCTTTTGCCTTTTTCTTCTTTTTTGTAAATTGTAAAAGCCATCCTACCACGCGGGTCAACCAAAGACAGCAACACGGCTAACATAATTGTTTTCAGCTGTACACATTGCAGAGCCGGACGCCAATAGCTTTATTGAGGCACCTCCGGTTGAAGAACGCCAACCAAGAAGACAATTCTCTGCTGGATTAGGCCGTCGTCATAGCCGCCCTCCGCGTAACAACAATACCAGTACTAACATGGAGAGTATTGCACCCTTCATGATTCCCTCTCCAGCTCTTCTACCTGAAGATGCTCGCATAGCCCCATCTCCCCTGTTGAGGCCTCATATGAGCCCAATGCTTGGCTCCATGACCCCCAAGAAAGCTCATCGCTCCCATGTAGACCGTGTTACCAGCAAGTTTCTGGTTGATGTGGCCGAATGGATTCGGCATGAGCGTGTGAAGAGTAACACTCGTATGGAAAAGAAGTCAAAGACGCATCGTAAAATCAGGTCACCACCACGCCAAAAGAGGATTCTTTCAAAAGAAATTGTGGAAAAAGACGACCAAAAAGCGAGCGATGATTTTGAGCCGAATGATGGTGTGCTTGTTCAACGCCCACGGGCAAATTCGACGAGTTCAGTAGAATCTGAGGCTAGTGATGTCCGCTTCGACGATCTTCAGCGTATCGTTGACGAAGCCATGTCAGCTCTTGACTTGGAGCATGCAAGACACAAAAGGGCCATACGCTATCAGCTAGCTTCCCGGAATGGGGCTTCTTCAGACACAGACTACTTTGATGGGGATGTTGTTGTTCCTAGTTGTGATGTCGTTTTAGATAACTCCAAGACGCTGAAATATGCGGCTTCAAACGCCACTTCTTCATCAGTAAATGGTCATCTTCGAAAGGAAAAAGAACGTCAAGCCTGGCTCAGTTTCAAGAATGAAATCATTCGACTCGCACATACGCTCCGTCTAAAAGGCTGGCGGAAGGTTGCTCTAGAGTCTGGTGATTCCATTACAGTCGAGCGTCTTAGTGGCGCACTGACCAATGCCGTCTATGTTGTGTCCCCGCCCGCCGATGCACTACTCAAGTCCCCGTCTTTGGGGCCTAACGGTAGCCTGTCGAAGGCTTCCAAGCCACAAAAACTTTTGTTGCGAATCTATGGCCCTCAAGTAGAGCAACTGATTGACCGAGAGAAAGAGTTGAGCGTGCTTCGTCGACTCGCACGTAAGAAAATTGGCCCTCGCTTGCTCGGTACCTTTGCCAATGGCCGGTTTGAGCAATTCTTTATTGCCACCACTCTAACCGCGTCTAACTTACGGGAGCCAGAGACGTCGAAACAGATTGCTAAACGTATGCGTGAACTCCATGATGGCGTTGAGCTTCTTGAAGAAGAGCGTAGCAGTGGGCCGGCTGTTTGGGCAAACTGGGACAAATGGATGGAGGGCGTTGAAAACACGATAACATTTTTGGATCAGCAAGTTCGAGAGGCTTCTGAGCAGAACGCATCGCCCGAATCGATTTCACAATTGTGGAAGACAAGAGGGTTTATCTGTGGTGTCGAGTGGCCTGTATTCAAAAGTCTTTTAGAAAAGTACCGGGTCCTTGTAGAAAAGCACTATGGCGATGCTAGCAAGATCTGCGACCAGCTGATATTCGCTCATAATGACGTAGGTTTATTTCCCTCACATTATATTTTTATATGCGTCATTTAGGATTCTTTTTTTTACTAATCCGCCAAATAGACACAATATGGCAATATTCTACGTGTACGAAGTGACCACCGGTCTCCCCTTCTAAACCCCGCCAATGAGCACAAACAGCTCATCGTCATCGACTTTGAATATGCAGCCGCAAACATGAGGGGCGCAGAGTTTGCCAATCATTTCACCGAATGGACGTACAACTACCATGATACTGAGAATGCCCATGTCTGTTTCCATGAACGTTATCCTACGCCAGAGCAGCAACGCCGCTTTATTCGCTCCTACGTGGACCATCGGCCAGACTTCCCGCTTTTGTCAGCCACGAGCACGCCTCGATTTGGTCCAATACTCAGCTCTGTGGCAGAAGAAGATGCCCCGATGAACTCTATTGCTGATTTCATGCTTGATGCAAGAACACCTGTTGGTGGATGGAACGAGGAAGAGAGACGCCGAGTGGAGGCCCGAGAGCGTCGTGTAGAGGAAATTATGAAGGAAACTTTACTGTGGCGAGCAGCAAACAGTGCCTTATGGGTGGCATGGGGCATTATTCAAGCTAAGATTCCAGGCTTCAATGTAAAGGTGGATGTTTCTGAAGAGGAGGATGCGACAACTACGGCACCAACTTCGGACAAAAAGAGCTGCACTGGTGCCAACAACGACGAGTTTGACTACCTCGGATACTCGCAAGAGCGTGCTCTCTTTGCACTTGGTGATTTTGTCCGCATGGGGCTCATTGACCCCAACGAGCTCCCTGAAAGCGTTCGTTCAAGAGTTAAAATTGTAAGCTACTAAAAAATCTCAACTGACTCGTACATAACATCATAAAAAAAACAATTGCCTGTCTCTTTAAACAACGTGAAATTGAATTTTATTGAACCTCGGCTTTTTTACACGATTTGTAAGAAACACACGTCAGCGGTCAGCCTGTTTCCTAAGTCCTTGGTACACTTGCCCAGAAGGACGCGACAATTGAAATTGGTCTCTCATGGAAAATCAGGGGACAACCATGTCTTTTCTCTTTTTCACAAGATGTAAAAATTACCTGAAAGCAGGAGCTTTCAATTTAGGAATTATGTATCATTTATTAGCGCTCTCCGCCCAGGCACAATGATTGGCTCAAGTTGATTTCTAGATTTAAACCTCGCAGTATTAGTGTGCGTCGCCTTAATACATAACGAGATGGGGCGTGTGGCTTTTTGAGGTACCAGGTTGCTAGGGCAACAAGACGTTGGAAAAAATGAAAAAGCGGGAAGGAGATTCAGCTCTCATGTTCATGGGCGGAAGCCACAGTGGGAGGGAAGAAAAAAGTACATAACTGCAGAAAGAGTCCCGTATACGAAATGTACGACATGAAAGATGACACATTTTACTCATGAAGAAGGCGCTGAGGTTTCCAAAGGTTTTAGACCAATAATACATTATGGAAACAAAAAAAACGTTTCCATGGATTAATTTCGTGTTGCGGATGTCGAGCTTAAATGGAAAAAAACACAAAACAGCTCCGAAGATGCACAGTGCGAATAAAGCTCCTACGACTCCTGACAAAAAAATTGAACAAAGCAATGGTGTCGATCAAGATTTGTTGCATTAAGTTTGTTCAAATTAACCCTTGATCTTGAAAATTTTTCTTCGTGAAATATGGAAAGACATGTTCTTTTTGAAAGATTATTACATATTACTACAAAAGTACAAAAACAAGGGCGCTGTGGCACTGGAGGAGATGTGGGCTTTGTGCACTTTTGATTCTATTTTTTGTGAAAATGTAGCCTGAAAACCGGTCCCCGACTGGGGTGGCCGGTGGGAATGGGCGTGGCTGGCCAGTTCTGGCTCCATTGGTGAGACACTTGTCCAATTTGAGAACATAGGCACATTTTCACCCCGTGCATTACCGCCCAGCCTCCTGAACCGTACTTCAGCTCCGTCTTTTTTTCATTCTCTCTGAAAAGACCAACTCGCCATTGGTGTGCAGTTATTACGAAACAAGACAAAAAAATATCATATTTATTTTGAAAGCTGTAGCAGGCAATTATCGTAATTAATGCTCACAGAACACTGTTTTTTCTCGTTGGATGGATGATGCTTTAGCTGACACCCTGATTAAATGTCCGGTTGCTGTGCAGCAGCATTTTGTTTATTCGGTTTCGTTTTTGTTTTGGGCGTGTTATTAGTGTAAAGATGGTGAGATCTGGGCTGCCCCCAGCCTCGCACGCCCGCTTGCTTGTAGAATAACTCGTTTTCCGAGCATTTTGAATGAATTTGGCAGTGCCGTACCCCTGCCCATTGCCTCAATGTACACCCCTGATTCTCCTACACGAGTCGTGCCCCCTGTTTCTTTTTGGAAAGGCTTGGTCAGAGTTTCCTATTTCATTCCAGTCAAGTCCCTTCTCTTTCATTTTTCTTTCTTTCTTTCCTTTACCACGGATTCAGTTTTTCACCAATTTCAATCTCATTTTCTAGTACGCCCAGGCTACTAGTATTTTTCTTTACTCTACCACCCAAAAGAAAGAGTCCTTGAAAGGTTCGTACCTTTCTTGTACTCGCTGTCAGAGGTCGCCAACCTGGATTTCGAAGCCAGAGTTCCCGTCCCCTTTAGCATCTTTCCCTCCTCTTACAAGGAGGAAGAGCAGGCCACCGGGGTAACCACAACCGCAACCCACGAGGAATTTAGTGTTCAGCTGCCTGAGCATCATTTTGAGCACTCTGGGCGGGAAGGTCATCACTCTTCTCCCGAGCCTGCTGAGAGTACCTCCTTGACTACTTACAAGGAAGAGGAGGTCCAGGTTACTCGGCAAGAGGAGAGCGAGCACCATCACCGTCCTTTAATCCGTCGTGACTACCATCGCCACAACAGGTGAGTAGTACCTCAACAACGCGGACCTTCTCGTCAACACTCGTGGCCTGCGCGTGGCCTGCATTCCTCGCTTGTAACGGTGGAGAAGTTTCTGCTTTTGATTGAACATTTTAGACCGCTAACATGCTTAGTCCTCACCACCACAACCACAAATTATCTGTAGAATACGACTCTAGCCGCTCTACATTTAATACTCCCATTGACGTTGCTGAACGCGAATATCGTACTAGATATCAACCCGATCATCAGGACGATTATCAATCCGGTCACTCTAACCAAGAGAAGACTGTTACCACTGTAAAAGAGGACATCACTACGCTTGATATTCCTCTTATCCACCGTAAACCCAAATTTGTCCACAGAAAGGTCAAGTCTACCACATCCGACGCCTTAGTTCCATCACCTAGAAATCACAAAATGGCCTTCTACGAGCACGAAGGTATGTTTGATTTTTTGGTTAAGTTTATTCTAACAAGATAGAACGCGAGTCTGTCGAGGTTTCCTCTTCTACGAAGAGCTCCAACCGTAACACTGTTACCATTCCTTGCCACCATGTTCGCATTGGCGACATCTTGATCCTCCAGGACCGTCCTTGCCAGGTCATCCGTATCTCTACCTCTCCTGCCACTGGCCAGCACCGATACCTTGGTGTTGACCTTTTCACCAAGAAGCTTCATGAGGAGTCTTCCTTTGTGTCCAGCCCTTCCCCAAGTGTTGTCGTGCAGACCATGCGTGGACCTGTGTTCAAGCAGTACCGTGTCCTTGACATCCAGGAGGGCAATGTTGTCGCCATGACTGAGACTGGTGACGTGAAGCAGGACCTTCCTGTGATTGACCAGTCGAACTTGATGGCTCGCTTGCAGCGTGCTTTCGAGTCTGGCCGTGGCTCTGTCCGTATTCTCGTGATCAACGACAACGGTCGTGAGATGGCTGTTGACATGAAGGTTGTTCACGGTGCCTCTTTGTAAAGTAAGAGTGATCTATTTAATTTTTTAATGATGTACTCTTTTATATTTTGGTTAGACAGTTATGTACTCTAAATGTTGGAATATTTTGATATTAAAACTTGAAAGGTGATGATTACAATTTTGATTTCGAAGCGCGTCTTGTTTTTAACGCAAAATGACGTGTCACTATTACAATGTGTGTAATTTGAAATCTGTTTCGGTGGTTCTGAAGACATCTGGAGACATTGCCTCCAATCTCTCTTTGTTTGTCTAATCAAGGTCGGAGATGTGAAGCTCCATGAAACTCACAACCGAAATATTTTTTTTTTTCATTTCAAAACATTTGGTTCGAAAAATTGTGTGCAGATGGCCATGGAACTGGAACTGGTCTGTCTTGTTTATTTTTTCCACCAAGCGCAGAGAGTTATGTAATGCAAATGCACGGTACTACAACAAGCACAATAAGCTCCGGCGTGTTGTCTTGAAATGGATCACCGAACCTGCATACCGTCCGCAGCTATTAATGCAAGTCATTTATACATATAGATACCTCCAGATAGGAGTGTCATTCAGTGTCACTTTTCAATAACAGCAGTCGCGACGAAAGTGATGGCCTTCAACTGACCATGTAGAGACACTAAACAAGTTTCTTCTTTTTTTAGCACCCAAGGAATCTCCTAAAGTAGCGAGTCATTTCTATTTTGGGGGTTTTAAATTGTGCACAAAAGAGCCTAAAAACCTCATAAAAGATGGCTACCACTTCTGTCTTGCCCATTTCAATTGTTAATTGTTTCAGACCTTTTCTTTTCTTTCTCTTCATTCAAAATCGAAACCAAGAAGAAAAAGAGAAGGTTTTATCCTCGCGTTGGCAAAAAAAGGCTCTCTTTAATTGCTGGGCAAGGGCCCAATGTGACGCATAGAAGAGCTGTACACCCTCTTTTATTGTGTAAGACGAGCGGGCGGATTAAAGCCCGTCCATTACATCATCTCGTTATTGAGGTTGGAAGCAAGGGAGCTTCAATCATTATTTTTTCTTGTAAGTGATGGCCCAACGCGTTGGTGAGAGCGCGTTCAGGATTTTCTTTTATTTGCTTTTGCCTGCCACCAAGTTTTTTTTACATGCTCTTCAAGTATTGCACTCCAGCCTCCCAGCCACATTCTACCCAAAAGTTGTTGTGTATTAATGCTTTGCAGAGCCGGAAGAAAAGTCAAAAGTTGGCAAAGATTTCACCAGAAGCATCCATCCGTACCTGCTAAAAAAAAAGGCGCTAAAGATTCAAGAGGTTTGTTTGTGAATGCTTTCTTTTTTTTGGTGGCATCTCATAACATCTAAACTGACCCCAATTTTAGGCCCGAGACCTTTTCAGTTTTCATTTGTTTCTTTTTCCTTTTGGATTTCAAAATTTTTTTCTGTTGTGCTGCATACGAGCTTGTGAATAGAGCTTAATAGCTTTGTGGTACATATCCTCGACCTTATTTTGTACTCTTCTGCAAGATTTTATCCCGGAGTTCAACCGTGGTTACATTTTTTTCCCGCAGTTCATTTCCCCCTACATCAGCTTAATACCTGGTGTAGGTCGTGAGAAATCAAATTGAACTCCCAAGCATTGAAAACTTTTAACGACCGTTACGAAGATTATGAATTACGACCATTGAAGCGACACCAACGCCATTTTTCCACACAAGCTGCATATTTACCAGAAAGGCAACACGTACGATCGGTTTCGGAAGGGCAAATACGAAAAGTATCGCCCTCGCTTCGACGAACGCACCAGCGAATTGCACCATCCCCAGTCATTCTAACAAAGCCGCCACAAAAAGGAGCTGCAGGTTCCAGACGCGTTCATATAGAGGCAGTAGCTACTGGCATAAGTCCTCGGCTTGCATTTGGGGGAACACAGGGTTCTTTGGCAACAAAAAAAGCGTGGAAACCGTGTCGACTGCGACCACAATCCCAGGTGCTCAGTGATTTATCGACTTCGGATTCCGAAACGTCGTGGAAAGTCACACCCCATTCCAGTGCAGGCAAACGGTTTCAGTCTCGGAAGAAGGATCTGCATGCAGCTGTAGTCATCTCCAGCCGTCGAAGCAGTGCCATTTTTTATGCAGTGGATAGCCTTGCGCGACCAACGCCGTTCATTGCAGATTCTGACGAAGAAAAAGAAAGCATGGCGGACATGCTGGCAGCAGAGGGCCTGTCTGTGAGGACCGAGGGCATGCAGACGACGAGGAGCCCTGCGGTGACGCCAGGGCCAGGGCCGTCGCCGCGAAGCCAAGTGCGAGGGCCGCGTATGATTATGAAGGAGCGTCAGGAACGGGAGGCGCGAAGGGCCGAGCAAGAGCGAAGGGAACGGGCCAAAGTGTCACAGGAGGAGCAAGACGCGCGGATTCTCGCCGAGCAGCAGCGCAAGCAGAGAGAGCGACAGGCGGCAGAGGCAGCTCTGACAGGAGCAACCCCGGCTGTGCTGGGGACGCCCATGGCGTCGAGCAGCCATGTGATGGCGCAAAAAAAGCAGCATCGCGCGTCGGGGGTGCATGTGGCGTCGACAATGCTGCAGCAGCAGATTCCGGTGGCAGCAGGACAGAACCAGGCCCTGCCAGTGCGGTTGCCGAACGGTGCGCCAATGATTGCACATGCATTGAACCAGGCGATATCCGCGTCGATTCCCGTGACGATGCCAGAGCAGGACTTGGGGCTACAGTCGCCCATGGATCTTGGCGCAAAGCCGCCACAGGTGGATGCACTGGGTGTCGGGGAGCAGACGGCGCCGGGAAAGTCAAAAAATGGGTTCCCGCATGCGTTTGAGCGATGGGAAGCCTTGTCGGCACACTGGGAGGGCATGACGAGCTTCTGGTTGCGGAAGCTGGATCAGGGCGCGGATGAAATCAACAAAGACCCCATGTCAAGACAGCTGGCGCGGCAGGTGAATGATTTATCGGCGGCGGGAGCGAATCTGTTCCACGCGGTGGTGGAGCTGCAACGTCTGCGAGCGAGCTCAGAGCGGAAATTTCAGCGCTGGTTTTTTGAGATGCGGACGGAGATGGAGCGCGCGTCAGAGTCGCAAGCGATGCTTCATTCGGAGCTCGAAGAGGCAAGGACGGCTCGCGAAGAGGCTCTTGTACAGGCAGAGGAGCAGAAGGCGGCGATGGCCAAAGCGCAGAAGCAGCTGTCTGACATGCGCAAAGAGCTGGATATATCCAAGAACGAGGCGCGACGCGCATGGGAGGAGCTGGGACACATGGAGCAGGTGGACAAGCAGCGCCGGACGGAGCTGAGCGAGGGCAGGGTTGTGTACATTGGAGGGATGGCAGTGGGTGCGCTCGACAAGGGCCAGGCGTACCACGAGGGGCAGGCAGAGGCGTACCAGATGCAGATGCAGATGCAGGGGGAACAGGGGCATTATGTGCATTCGGAGCAGCCGGCTGAAGACGAGGTTCTCTATCCAGTGGAGACGGATCAGCAGGGCGTGCCGTCGTTAGTACAGACGCCAGTGCAGGTGCCAATGCAGACGCCCATGCAGGCGTCGGGGTATGTGGAGGAGGAGGAGCCACAGAACTTCACGGAAGCCATCCACATCCAGGAAGCACGGTCGCATCAGTCTGTGATTGACAATCTGCCATCGCAGAGGACAGCACAGACGGCGCAGGCGCAGACGCAAAGCCACGACGAGATGCATGAATTTGGCGAGCCGTCGCCAGAGGAATTGGCGCATGTTTTACAGGAAGGTATGAGTGGAGGGGGCGACGGAAACAGACTGACGGGACAGAAGCATATGGGTCGCCAGCAGAGCTGCCACCATCAGGGCTGGCATACCCCCCGCCGCGGAGGGCCCGGACAGAGGACTACTCCGGCCAGGGCTTTGAGTCCGAGTGGGACACGCCCACACACCACCACCCGACGCGTCTCAGCGACGTGCTGGAAGAGGACGAGCGCAGCCGGGCGTCGGCCAGCCTGGGGGGCAAGACATGACGTCCGTGGGCGCATATGTAGCACTAGTAGTACAAGTAATCGTAATGATGGTTATGTAAGCACCATAGGGCACTAGAGGGCGCGTGGCGTGGCAGAGGGGCCAACGATGCAGCCTTACGCCAAGTCGCCGCCGCCATTGCACCACCCGGTTCCGCAGCACGTCTCGACGGTGCCGCAGCTGCGGTCGCCGCCGCCGCCGATTGCGCAGGCCCAGCAGCAGTACGGAGCGTCGTACGGGGCGTCGGCGGGGCCGGAGGGCTTTGGACAGTACGGACAGTTCCTGAGCGACCCGACGACGCAGGTGGCGGCACAGCTGTCGCAGACGGCGTTCCGGCACGGGCAGGAGTACGTGGAGCAGAACATCTCGCGGGTGGTCAACGTCGGGGCGCTGAAGCACTACTTCAACGTGTCGAATTCGTACGTGTTCCGCAAGCTGGTGCTGGTGCTGTTCCCGTGGCGGCACCGGCCGTGGTCGCGCACGCCGGGGCCCGGGCCCGGGACCGACACGTATCTGCCGCCGCGCGACGACGTCAACAGCCCAGACATGTACATCCCCGTCATGTCCGTGGTGACGTACATTTTGCTGTCGACAATGGTGGCCGGGCTGCGCGGCCAGTTCCAGCCGGAGCTGCTCGGCTACACGGCGTCCGTGGCTCTTGCTGTCGTGGGCGCCGAGATCCTGGGCCTCAAGCTGGGCTGCTACCTGCTGAGCATCTCGCATTCGTCGCAGCTGCTGGATCTGGTGGCCTACTCGGGCTACAAGTTTGTGGGCGTCATAGCCACCATTGCCGTGGCCGAGCTGGCCAATGCCGGCAGGGGCACCGGCGGCTGGGTCGGCTGGACCGTGTTTCTCTACACGTTCCTCGCCAATGCTCTTTTCCTGGTGCGTGTTTCTTTTTCCTTTATTTTATCTTATTCTATCCTAACGGCAGATGCGCTCGCTAAAGTACGTGCTGCTGCCAGACAATCCCGGCGACGCCCGTGGCATGCAGACCGACTCGCGCTCCAAGCGCAGCCAACGCACGCAGTTTCTCTTTTTCTACTCGTACGCCGTGCAGCTCCTTCTCATGTGGATTCTCTGCCGCGCCTAGCATGTAGCTACCTTGGTACTTCAATACACACACTCTGTCCATTGCACCTTCCATGTCGCTCGCTGCCATCACTGTCCAGGCAACGGCCCTGAGCGTGCTCTCGAGTGTACTCGCCCAGGTACTCCTCGGCCCCGCAGCGTCGCTGTCTGCCGTCGACGCGCAGCCCGTGCTCAAGTTTGCCATCTACACGGTCCTCACAACGCCCCTCAATGTGAAATGGTATTGCATAACAGACAGTCGCCACGTGGACGCACCGCGGCTGACAATCAGGCAGGACTGGCTGGAGGCGTCCTTCCCGGGCACGCAAAGCAGCGGGAAACGCACTTGCATGGCCAACACCCTTTACAAGACAGCTCTCGACCAGACGGTGGGTGCCGTTGCCAACAATGCCATGTTCTGTGCCTTTATGGCCGCCTGGGACAGCCTCGCCACCAGCGCCACCGCGCCCTTGGCCCAGGCCATTTTCCGCCGGCTCCAGACAGATATGGCGGGCCTCCTTCTGGCTGGCTGGCGCTTCTGGCCGTTTGTCAGCCTCGGCAACTTTGCGCTCGTCTCGGACATCCAGACACGCAATCTTATTGGCGGTCTTGCTGGCATTGCATGGGGCATCTACCTTGCTGCTGCTGCTGATACCGCTGCGCACTAGCCTAAAATGTACCGTAATACCCGCTGTGTCCACTGTAGACTGCCAGGCTTACGCCGGCGTACCACCCGACGTACCTGTGCCTAGTGCCAGCTGTCAGACAATGCCGTCTTTATCAAGAGTCCGGGGGTCTGCTCCCTCTGGCTGTCCTGCATCCGCTCTGAAGCACACGCCAAAATGAAAGCCACCGAAGACTCCGACAGCGACGACGACCAGCTTCGCGGCCGCAAGAACAGCGAAGAGCTCCGCGAACACGACCGTCTTGTTCTCCTTCGCGAAGCCGAAGCCAGCCTCCTCCTGCATCCCAGCAAGCCCTGGTTCGCCAGGCTCTTTGGCAAGGACACCACCGAGCAGTCCGACCGGCTCCTCGACGGCTACACCGAGAAGCTCGTTGCCAACGATGATATCCAGTCAGAACTGCGCCGAGCTGGCCGTCGAAGGGCCTCGCGCATCGAACTGACCGCCTCTGCCCTCCTCAGCATCCTCTTCGTGCTGCTGACGTCCCTTGTCTGGCGTATTGTCAACGCCCCCGACGCAGAAGCCTACGTAAAACCCCTCGTGAGCAACGGAACCGCTCTCTTTGCGCCCACTACCGTCGTCATCAGTCTCGACGGCTTCCGTGCCGACTTTCTCATGCTCAATCTGACCCCACGCCTCAGTGCCTTTGTCGCCGAGGGCATTTCCCCCCTGTACATGCGTCCGTCGTTCCCGAGTGTAACCTTCCCCAATCACTACACCCTCGTAACCGGTCTTTATCCCGAGAGCCATGGCGTCGTAGGCAACACCTTTTGGGACCCAGCCCTCGATACCGACTTCTACTACACCGATCCCTCCCGCAGCCAGGACCCCAAGTGGTGGGGCGGTGAGCCGCTATGGGTCACGTCCGAAGACCAGGGCGTCCGTACGGCTGTCCATATGTGGCCCGGTAGCGAAGCACATATTCTCCACAAGGAACCCTCCTATGTGGACCGTTTCGACGGGAATGAGGCGCTCACAAAAAAGGCTCAGCGAGTCCTCGAGCTCCTCGACAAGCCTGGCTACGAAACTGTCGAGCATCTTGATGCCGTGTCGTCCCAGAAGGACCTGCCTCGCACCATGCGGCCCCAGCTGATTGCCGCCTATGTCCCAAATGTAGACGCGTCGGGCCACAGATTCGGCCCCAATAGTAATGAAACACATGCAGCCATTGGAGATGTCGACGGCATGTTTGACGAGATTATGCATGGCCTCAAGGCGCGCAATCTGACTGGCATTGTCAATGTTGTCGTCGTGTCGGACCACGGCATGGCCTCAACAGACACCTCGCGTCTCTTGCAGCTGGAGGACTACGTCGACATGGACCAAGTGTCTCGTGTAGACGGCGCCCCTCTCGTGGGCCTGCGGCCTATCAACGATGCGCCGGATGCCATCGAAAAGCTCTACCAGTCGGTTCTCAACAAGACCAGTGGCAATCCTAATCTGGATGTGTATCTACGAGACGCAAACATGCCTCCACGTTACCATTTCAGTAACAATCTTCGAATAGCTCCCATCTGGCTTGTGCCAAAGACGGGCTGGAACATTGTCCCTAAAAGCGACATGAATGTCAAAGAAGCTCTCGCCACAGGTGCAGTCTACCATCCAAAAGGAGTCCATGGCTATGACAATGAGCATCCGTTGATGCGTGCCATTTTTATTGCTCGTGGCCCTGCATTCCCACATGCTCCGAATAGCAAAATTGTGCCTTTCCAAAACATTGAGGTGTATAACATCATTTGTGACTCTTTAGGAATAAAGGCTGCGGAAAATAATGGGACGCTGCACTTGCCATTCACTCCCATTGGTTTGCATTCTACAAATGACCCCATTGAAGTGCCCCAGGATCCCGTTCTTCCATACACAACTACGTCTATTACTACTACGTCTACGTCTACGTCCATAGCCTCTGCTAGCACATCGTTGCCAGCAACAAGCTCAGTTACTATAGAGCCCAGTTCTACTCCTAGCATAGAAGCGACTGCGGATGAAAAGTACAAGGACGCTTTGGAAAAGGCCCAGCAGATGGCCCATCATCTTTGGGGTTGGATTGAAAAGACTGCTGGAGATGTTGCGAACAAATTATCAGATTGGTAACTTTTTATTTGTTTCTCTTATTTCCTTTTGGATAGGCTTGCTCATAGTTGCTCTAATTCACTTTTCCATTCTTTTTCTTTGCGACTTCAAGTTCATCTCACCACCAAGTCACCTCAAGATCTTGGGTACTTGAACACGTACATACTGTGAACTTTTTTTCCACTCAAACTACCCCTTAAGCCTTAGGAGGCCTGACTGGTTTTTTGCCAAAAAGTGCTTAATGCGGCTTACTGCTTAGTAAGGGATGTGATACATATGAGGTACATAGTAGCAGCTGACTCGAGCCTTATTGCAAGTAAAATTCAATTTAATTCAGAACCACCGCCTAAAAAACTAATCCAGCTACTATCTATCCATCCATGCCATAAAACGGAGAAGTGCCAGCTATCATAGTGTCGGCCTTGAGGTGCCGCATTCACTTTCGCAATGTTAACTGACACTTCTCTGTTTTCTAGCTTAGATGGATATTAGTAAAATTGGACTATTTGGACGGTGGTTCTGAATAACTCGTTGAATTAGAATTTAGTACATAGTATGGCGCGTCGAGGAGCCTTCGGGACAAACAGACAAACCCCCATAAAATAGAAGGCATAATACAGAATGCCTTCATTACTCTTGCCCCTTTGCCACGTAGGGTGCTAGTACTTTTTTGATGGCAGGCATATTGCTTGTCCTCTTTTCGTTTGGTGGAAATCACGAATCCTTGCTGTGTTCGCTTTTGTATGCCATCTCGGCAAAGTCTTTTTTGTGTGTCTCAACTTTGACCTCTTTTGTGTGCATACTCAAAAAAAGGTGGCAGGATGACTAGGAACTCGGCTAAGGCCAGTATTCACGCTGCCACTATTGTTCTTTTTCCCTAAGGCCTTGCCATGTGCTCCTTTATGCCTCTCTTGGAAATAGGTGTACAATCATATTTCTTTAATAATAAAATCTATTCACTAAAGAAAAGAAAAAAAGTCTCAGGCTCGTCTTCTCGTTTGATGTCGTGAGTGTCTTGACCGTCTCGACGTATAGCTGGCTCGTCTGTTTCGACCTGTATACGCTGCTGGAAGAGGCTCGGACAGCTCAGGATCCCTAAACGGAACTAGCGAACGCTCACTAGCTGCGTCACTGAGAACAATATCATCAGAGCCTCGGCTTGTCAAATAAGCATTCTTTTCCAGTGCAAAGTTTCGGTGGATCGGTGGTGGATTCTTTTCTAGAGTGCCAATACTCAAGAGTAAGGCCAGTCCAGAAATACCTGCCAGAATAGATGTCATTTCATGAAATGCCGTTGTATAAATGCCATCAATAAGGCCCTTCATTTCCGGCCACAACTCTATCAATGTCGTCGGCGATCTCTGCAAGATGTCTACTTGTGCCGACGTTAGTTGCTTTCGCACATTGCTTGATCCAATATGAGAGTTGAAAATAATTGTAAACGTCGTCAGTCCGATAATACCACCCAGGATGCGTAGTTGCGAAATGGCTCCCTGTGCAGCCGCATGGTCATCTAGTTGTGCTTGTGCCGTCGAAAGCATGGTTCCGGCAGACATGAACAGTCCAAATCCAACGCCAAAAATGGCAAGAAACACATACATGGTAGCTCGTGATGCATCCGCTGAGCGAATAGTAGCCAGTAGGCTAACACTGATAAGCATCAAGACACAAGAAGCCACCATGACAGGTGAGGTATGGTTCTTCTTCGCATTTAACGGACCTGTCAGGAGGCATCCAAAGGCTGTGCCCCCTAGCATAGGCAATAAATGAATTCCTGTCTTGAGGACGCTTTCATTATTCACAATTTGGAAACGCTGAGGGACGGTAATGACGAGACAGAGGTAAACGAAGCCAATGAGAAATTTATCCCTTCATTCATTAGTATGCCATGGAAAGCCATAAAAGACAACATACGTACAATAAACAGCAAAGGTAGACTCGGTTTTTCAAAAGTCGTAGAGGAAACACAGGCTCCATGTCCCAGTAGCGCCCGGTCGAAAGCATAGATTCCCATCCCATAAAAAGGGCAAAGCAAACTGCAGATGAAGTGAGGCTGGCAACGACAAGTAAGCTGTTCCATTGAACAACAAGAGATCCGCCTTCTTGGAGCGCAATAACAAGTAAAACTGTACTTAACAAGAGTAAGATACTTCCAACAAAATCAAGCCTTCGTATTGTCCCGGCAGTTCCATAGCACCGGCTTGGCTCAACCGGGTAAAGAACCACAATTCCTGTAATTGCAATAACGGCAAAGGGGGCACTATCATTAGCGTGAGTTTTGACCCCCCCAAAAAAAACATACTTTAGCCAATATATTACTCTCCAGTTGGAAACTTGAGGAATTAATCCCCCGAGAATAGGGCCCAAAACAAACGACAACGAAAGTGTAATACCAATAATTTTACCAATAACCAATGGTTGGTCTGCTGGGCCTATTTCTGGGAGGCAAATTGTAGTTAGACTGTAGAGACCAGCTCCACCAATGCCTTGGAAAGCTCTACATATAATACTATTTGTTAGCTCCATAGCTTTTTTTTTCTTAAAGGTCTGACATACAGCTGTGTCATTGTGTACGCGCATCCACATGCCACAGAACTAATGACAAAAATGACCCATGATAAAATTAAAATGTTCCTCCTCCCATACACATCACTTGTTTTGGCAAAAAATATTGAAAATCCTGCGTGTTAGCAAAATCGTATAATGAAAAAAGTACTGCACATGCCCATGTACGTTATTAAATATGATATCACCACCCAGGAAGCATCCCGAAACCCATTTAAATCTTCAGCCGTTGATAGTAGAGATGTAGACACAATCGTTGTATCCAATAAAGAGAAAAAGAACCCTAATAAAACACTAGGAAAACGTTAGATATAGAGACTACCAATGCTCTTGGCAACGCACCATGCCATTAGCAAATTTCTCCTTATTTTAAGGCCACGTTTTGGTACAGGAGGTAGTGAGTATGCTTCTGACTGTACATAGGCCTCTCTTTCTCTGGCTTCCTGAAGCTCCTGAAAGTTATGTAGGGTCCGCGGAAAGGCATCAGCATCTACGTCCGAATCGAAATTCAATCGAAAAAACGGATCATTTGGGTCGTATCCTGTACGAGGCCGTGTTGAGTATGATGTTGAGGGTCGCTGGGGGCCGTTTGAGCTTCGTGGTGGATCGGCTGGTATTGGTGGAAGTGGCGGCATCGTTTTTGAAGTCCCACCAAGTGGCGAGAGATCAATCATGATCTCTGTTTGAAATGTCCTTTGTGAGCTATTTTTGTGCTCGTAAAGTTTGTATGATGAATCCATGCTTCTCTCTTTTTTAGAATAGAGCTAAAGCCAGCTCTTTACTTTTCAAGAAAAAAACCCAGATGATAACGAAGAATCTAAAAGAATGATCTACTACCCTCCCAAGGAGTAAGTTTTTCTTTCCTCAAAAGAAAAATGTCTGTAAAACAATGCAGACTAGCGGAGTGAGATATTTGTGGCTTGTTAGGACGTCCAAGGAACGTAAAAAAAACTGTTAAATGGTATACGGGCGTATAAATGATCAGAAAAGGAGAAAGACAAGAGAAAAAGAGGGAGGTGAAATCGTTTTATATGCAATTTTTTTTAAAAAAAAACTAATGTTTTTGATTTTGATGCAATGTATCAGAAGCCACGAGGGAATGATTTGCAGAAAGTATTCAAAAGGAATCTTTGCATAGATTCTTGTTCATACAAGGAGTGGCCACTTTCACTTTTGACGGTAAATGACAGAAACAAATATACGAATAGGAAAAAAGAGAGACACCTTTCAGGGCACGTATCAGCACAAATGCTTATAAAGAACCTTTCTTTTTTCATGTAGGAAGGACAGGCATGAAATAGAAAAGCGAACGAGGATAACGGCTTGATTTAGGGTATAGATAAGATGGCAAAACATTGCAAGGTAAAGTGTTTAAAAAATTCCATACGAAAAATAATATAAAATAAAAATTAAAGACGCCGAATGCACGTACAAAAGAATCTTGATTCTGTTGGTTCTGACAACTATTTGCTTCACATAGCGACAGAAACTATTGTCTCTCGTCTGATACAAAGCGCAGCAGGCCGTAGATAGGTTTTTTTACTTGTGTCTAGGAGTTTTTTCACAGCTGCAGAAACGTGTTTGTAAAAATAGACGTAAGACAACCAAAGCAACAAAAAATAAAAACAAAAATAAAGAGGGCACTATTGTTACACCCATCCCCAAAGATATTCATCGCGATTGTTTGTCCCATAAAATTGGCTAAAAAAGCTATAGAATGGGCTCATATAACATGTTACCCCGTTAAGAAAGCAAACATCTACTTTGAGAAAAATATAAGCAATGTTGATAGAATGATTATACTGCACAAAGTCAAGAGAAGATAAATAAAGATAAGATTTGAATGACGGCGAGGTCTATGGTGAGACAAGTGGTTGGGTGTATCCAAGTCCGTGTCAGCATACGGTACACAAGCGAGTAAAACACCACGGACATGAGGGTCCAGCGAAGCGAAAGTAAAAAATCAAAAAGAAGAATTGCTGGCGTCAAATTCTAGATTCTCTTCAGCCCAATAGAAACATGGCTGGATTGCTTGATATTTCATCAAGAAAAGTACGGTATACCTATTTACCCCGATCGCTTTTCGCCCGTGTCAAAAGGTATAGGAAAAAGGAAAAAAAAGTAAATAAAATCTTTTCTTTTTTACTCCTAATACAATACCCATACATGAGTGCCTATTTTGGGGAGCATTCATAGTGGCACAACTGATGCATAGGCGACATAGCATCGCGGGGTGATCGTGCTGCGTACAACAAGCAAGCCATCCCGTGAAAAGCAAACGAGACTTATAGCTGTGAAGATGCATGGTGTGAGGTAGTTTTCGAATCCAATTTTCAGAAAAAAATGAAAGAAGTCCGTGGTGAGCAGAAACATGCTTCCTGCCGCATCTTCGATATTCTTTTGGGGCCAACACATGTATTTGATCTATTTTTTTGGTATTCCTATCTGCTGAATGTTTCATTCCCAAATACAAAGGCAAAATTTTCAAATTAAAGGGAAAAGAGACACTCGTTTTTACCCCCAAACACAGAAAAACATACATAAGTGCCTGACTCATGCAGACCTTTTTTCTTTACTTTTATTTTTATCTACATAAGGCTAGTCTTTTATATTCTGTACGAGAGGTCAGCCAAGTAACGCGATTTATCAGCGTATGTGGTGTAACGCGTGATGATGTTCACGGAAGTCCTTTCCATAGACAAAATAACTATATAGATTAAATTGGTATATAGATCGATAGTAGTGATTGATGATGGTTTGAACCAAAACAAGAAACTTGTATACTTCGACTATGATCAAAAGGCATCATAGGAGAAATACAAGGCTTTGGCTTTTGAATATGGTAATAACAAGATAGGTATGATAGGATTTCTTTTTAATGTAAAAAAATCCCATCGTCCTAAAATTTGTCGGTGGAAGGGGACGGGGGCCACAAGCCAAGACAGCGATCATATACTGATGTAACCAGTCGCATTACATAAGCATATTCACGTCACTGAATTGCTCAATCATTCAATGAGCGTTCTGAGAATTGTGCTTAGCACTATTTCTCTATAGCCTAAAGTTACCCTAAACTAATGTCAGCATAAGTCTTTACCAACCGAAGCCATTAATATTTTGCATGTGTACTACATTTATAACAGCATCGATGTTGTACAGGAAATGCATGTGGGCTCTATTGAAGTCGAACCGCTTAGATGACATGCTGAATCGATGTGGCTGATGTTTCTCGTCTCTTTTCTTTCAGCGTCGCTTTTGGCACATTGCTATAGACCTGATATTTTGACTCATCAAAATTCCAGAAGATCTCTTTTTTTTCGGAGCAAAGAGACTGTTTCGTACCTATGACTACTTCTAATATTATCATAGACTTTCCGATTTTGGGAATTATAGTTTGTCTTGTTTCATTACGCGGCTACCCCATACATGAAAGCATTTTGAAGAACTCTTTTGCTTAAGGCCAAATAGAATATGGCATCGCAAAACTTGACAGGGCTCGAAATGGTAATACACAACGTAACAGAAATATACAGAAATGTACGCGAGTCTCCGTCCCACACGGATTACTAAACTATTAGATGCCAACCTAAGCCCTTTCAAAAAAAGAAGACTACAGTTTAACTAGCAGGGTAGACTATCCACTTGATACAGACAATGAACATAAAAAGGCTGGAGAGGACAACATCCCAATTTAGAAGTACATAGGTAAACTCTCAGCATGTATGAGCAATCTCACTTTCATATTTCAGGAGGAGATATTTTGATAGTATTTACCATGTGGGCATCCCACCCCACTTGTCTGATCAAATAGGAGATTTTTGAATGGATACAAAACCATTTGTCCGCTTCATAGATATGACTTAAGCGCATCATACTTACATCGACTCAAGGACATGACACAATAATTTATCTAGGCAGAACTATTTATTTCTATGCACATGCGTTTGCTTATATGCATTCAGTTTAATTCATGTAGCGCATACATAAGTAGCCGTGTTCGGATAGAAAGGTGGCAAATAAAAGCAGTACAAAGGTAGCTATGATGATATGTGATAGCATACATTACCGCTAGCGTCATCATGCTATGCATATTATCCTTTTTTATGTAGCCGAAACCATAAAATAAAGTGCATGGTGGAGCTATATGCAACGGATAGTGTTTGCTAAAAAATACGTTTCACCGTAGGAAGATTTCTTAACACGGGCTTTACCATTGTGGTGCATATGAGAATGTATGTAAAATGGATGAAGAGAGACAAGTCATAAAGGAACGGTTAGCCACGTCCAAATGGAACCCAGCCCCTGCAAAAACATCAAAGACAAGAAACCCGCCATCAAAGTGACTGGCCAATTTGGCGAGCAAAATGAAGGAGGTGGGGACGATGACGTTGACATGACCCACCATGGACGTTTTTTCTATTTTACTGCGAGTGCCGTAAAAGTGGGACTACCGTCGCCTGCAGACCGTTTTTAACGACGAAAATGAAGTGGAAGAGGCTGCAGAAAAAAAAAGAAAAGATTGAATGGATATTTCAAGAAGAAAGAGGATTTATATTTCTTTCCGACTTTGTTTCCTGGATCCTATGTACCTAGTCTCAAAAATAATCATGGCACAACATTAGATCCATACCATGCACTTTCATACCTCGTGCAAGATCTTGGCGTTCTGTTCCCGAATGGTGGGCAGTCATCAAAATATTCCAGCCTGTCTCTAGTGTCGTTCTTCAAGAAGGATTTCCAAATGTGGAATGATTGGCCGATGGCGAGTGCACTTGTGATACCACTGTGCGTCGACTTGATAGTGAGTTCTCGCCTGTTCAAATCGGACGGCTAATATGCACGCTTTAATTTATGACAAGAAAATGTGTATCGAAGTAGTCTGAAGATGATTATGTTTTTTTTTATCAATTTATTAAATTTTGAGTATGATAGGAAGAGCGCATATGAATTTGTAAAACAATGAAAGGTCACAAATACAAGAAACACTGCTCAGATGGCACAAAATTTTCAGTGTAAAGATCGTAGATCCAGCTGGTAATTCAGACAGGCTCAGTTTGAACGAGGCCGGCTAGCTAGTAAAACAAAGATATGAGTAAAAACACTCGTGGTATAAATCCGTGCCATGATGAGGAAGCTTGCTATTACGGTATTAGATGTGTGTTCTTCTTTATTTTCTTCTTCTTCTTTTGGAATTATAAATTCGGTAAGAGGCGGTGAAGTCTAAATGGGTCGGGAGGGAAGAAGGAAGAAAAACGATTGACGGGTAATGACCATGAGAAACAGAATTGGCGACCACCAATCCAGGGGAGCTTTTCGATTTGGTACCAATGGATAAGAAATAGATATACATAGAATGCATGATTTACCTATTTATGCATGGAGACATTTGATTTGATGGTTTCTATGGCCTCTAGACCCAGTCAAGTCTCATAAAGAACCACAGTATTTAGATCGTGCTCAATGAAGTGACGAGTCGGATGCCTCCAGAGGCAAGAGGATAGTACTGAAGAACACAAAGTCGTCATCTTGTGCTTCACAGTTCAGACCTTGCGGAGTTTTTTCACGTCCAAAAATATCCTTCAAAACATTTGAGGCAAACGACGGGAAAAGAGTCCATGTACGCAGTGTCTGTTTCCAGTTTCTCTTAAAGTCAATTGTTTCTCTACCACGGAAGCAACCTGCGAACGGAGGGCTCTTTCCCGAATTTATTTTTTGTTCTTTTTTACGGGACATGAGTGTTGGCCGCTCCTCCCAAAAGTGCAAAGCTCCAGCCATGAATGGCCACCCACCGTCGACTCCACTAGTAAACAGAGTGAGCTGCCCGCCCGGCTATGCCATTCCTATGCTCGTTATTTTGGTGAATTTTGTCGGATTTTTATTTTTCTTTTTCCTTCAACGCATCCGTCCCGTTCTTTTGCTTCTTACAATAGACTATTTTTTGCAGTCGCCGCATTTTTACCAGGAGGATAGCGGCATTCATTCCCTTATACCGGCCTCCACTGGCTCCGACAAACGCTTTCACTACAATCGGTCAGTCTTTCATGCGTCTGCCCTCTGTTTGATTTACCTTTCAAATGTGGCTCGACGTTTGAGACTGAACAGAATTTTCCAACGGATATTTCATAGCCGGTCATTTAGGTTGCAACATAGTATTAGTATTGCAAACCCCCTTTTGTTTCTTCTTCGTTACTGCCAATTGCGAAAAACACCGTCATTTCTTGACGCAAAAGGGCCTTCTCTTCACACTGAAAGAGAAATGAACGGCAACGACGTCTATGAATTGCCTGATGGCAGCGCAGAAGATGCCATTGCTGTTGTCGGGATGGCCTGTCGCTTTCCTGGGGATGCATCAGACATTGAGAGCTTCTGGGAAATGCTCCGTGATGGAAAAGATGCATGGTCTGAGATTCCCAAGGAGAGATTCAATGCCAAGGGGTGGTATCATCCGGACCCAAACCGACCAGGGAGTGTATGTCGCCAAATCTTGTTGAAGGCTTTCTAATTTGATAGTTCCATATCTGCGGTGCCCATTTTATCAAAAGCGACATTGCTGCTTTTGATGCTCCGGTATGTACTTTGTTTTTTTTTCGGGTATTGCTAACGTGTAGTTCTTTTCTATATCAACGGCAGAGGCCACATCCATGGACCCTCAGCAGCGAATGTTGCTTGAGGTTGTTTATGAGGCCTTAGATAGTGGTACGTATGTTTTGTCTAAAGAAGAACTACTGACGCTGTGGCGCAACAGCTGGTATCCCAGCGCCGTCGCTCTCAAACACGTCCACAAGTGTATTTTGTGGCTCTTTTGTGAGAGGTGAGTTATGCATGGTTCTGTCTGCTTGACAGAGCTTTTGCTTGTGCTAGTGTATAGAAGCTGACATGATCAGACTACGAGCAACCCTGCATGCGCGACCCGGACACCACGCCAGCATATTCAGCAACCGGCAATGGAATCGCAATTTTAGCGAATCGAGTGTCGCATGCCTTTGACTTTGCAGGCACTAGTCAAACAATTGACACGGGCTGCTCGGCAAGCATGATTGCGGTCCATCAAGCATGCAGGAGCTTATTGAGCGGCGAGTCTGATGTGGTAGGTATATTTTTGTGTGAAAATAAGAGACTAATGGAGACAGGGTGTGGCTGCTGGGGTGGGGTTGATATTCTCACCAAATACTCTTGTTCCCATGGCGAATCTAAACATTCTAGGTGCAGATGGGCGTTGCTATACGTTTGATGAGCGAGCAAGCGGGTACGGTCGTGGTGAAGGCACTGGTGTTATCATTCTCAAGAGATTAAAAGACGCCATTTCATCGAATGATACCATTCGGGCTGTCATACGAGCCACTGCAAGCAATCAGGATGGCCACACGCAAGGCATGTACTCAGTTTTCAAGAGGTTTTTATGCTAATACACAGGCATTACACTCCCTAGCCGAGAAAGACAAGTACAGAACATGACGGATGTTTACAAAAATTTCGGCCTTGATATCAACCGGACCGCATACATGGAGTGCCATGGCACAGGCACCCAGGTAGGCGACATGAAAGAGACACAGGCGGTGACGGAAATATTTTGTCGAGAAAGAAGCCCTGAAAATCCTCTTATGATAGGGTCCGTAAAGACAAACATTGGCCACTTGGAGGGTAGTGCTGGAGTCGCCGGTCTCATCAAAGGCGTGCTTGTCGTGGAGCGTGGTTATATCCCGAAGCATCTAAATTTTAAAACCCCCAACCCAAAAATCGACTTTGACAGCATGAAACTTAAGGTATGTTTATTGCATCGTATAAATACACAGTCCTAACCATACATAGATTGCACGAGATTTGACACCGTGGCCTGTGGATGGTCTTCGGAGAGCCAGCGTCAATTCTTTTGGCTTTGGCGGTACAAATGCCCATGTTGTTGTTGATGATGCGGCCCATTTCCTATCAGAGCGGCAGATTCCGTACACAAATCACAGCACTTTCTTATTCCCAGGCGACAAGCTAAAGACAGAGATGCCTGAGCCTGCTTCGAGAAGTGGAAGTCGGCTCTATGTTTTTTCTGGCCACGACGAGGCTGGACTGCAGCGTGTTTTATCCTCTCAATCCAAATATATCGACAAGAAACAAAACGCTCTGGAGTTTGAGCGAGATTACAGTTACACCTTGCTATCAAGAAGAACTAGATTGACCTGGAGATCATTTTTGGTGGCTAGATCGTACAATGACCTTCAGAAAAAGTTGGCTGATGCCAATATATCAGAACCGGTCAGAGCAGCCTCCGTCATCCCTACCAAGCTAGCATTTGCGTTCTGTGGACAAGGCGCTCAGTATTACTCCATGGGCAAGGAGCTCCTGAACACACCAGTGTTTTTTGAGAGTATATTGAGGGCTAGTGAGTATATGAAGATTCTGGG
The DNA here is from genome assembly GCA_020002325.1 of Chrysosphaeria jannelii. Taxonomy (NCBI): domain Eukaryota; kingdom Fungi; phylum Ascomycota; class Sordariomycetes; order Ophiostomatales; family Ophiostomataceae; genus Chrysosphaeria; species Chrysosphaeria jannelii. The sequence goes on along the minus strand of JAGKRY010000040.1, from coordinate 52,439 downwards.
GAGTCAGTTTGATTTGCTTCATGAATTGCAAAAGCCAAAGGAAGAATCCAATATAGACCATGCCAGTCTTTCCCAGCCAACAACGACTGCCATTCAAGTTGCTCTCGTTGACCTTCTTATTTCCTGTGGGTTGAGGCCGGATTGTGTTGTTGGCCACTCATCAGGTGAGATTGCTGCTGCGTATGCATCAGGCGCTATTTCTAGCCATGATGCATGGAAGATTGCATATTTTCGCGGACAATGCGTCTCCAAGCTGTCCAAGGTTGCCCCACATCGAATTGGTGGAATGATTGCCGTGGCTGTTTCTGAGGAGGATGCCCAGAAGGCTTTGGTGAAGCTTGGCGTCACATCCATCGACGTTGCTTGCATCAACGGACCACAGTCCGTCACACTATCAGGAGACGAGAGCGAAATTAGTCGCTTGCTAGACTGTTTTAAGTCGTCCGGTGTCAGGGCCACTCGTGTAAATGTGAAGATCGCGTACCATTCGAGGCACATGAAGTCTATTGAGGAAATGTACCGCCATGATCTCAATACCCTAGGTCCAGTTTCTCCATCTAGAATTGGGTTTTATTCCTCTGTATTGGGATGCCGCATAGATTCTTCCTCACTGACTCCAGAGTATTGGGTCAGGAACCTAGTGCAGCCCGTACGCTTCTACCAGGCGACGCGTGAGCTCATGCTGCAAAATTCGCCTGATGCTTTTATAGAAGTCAGTCCCCACCGTGTATGGGAGTCCACGCTTCGTCAGGTTCACACTTCGGTTGCATCTGGGAAGAGTACTCTTCACTATTCTTCCCTTTTACGACGGGGCGAAGATGCAATGGAAACGTACATGCAAGCCATGGGCTCACTGTGGGCCCAAGGTTTCAGTCCTTCTCTCCATGCCTTCATGCCACGTGCTTGTCTTCTTCCGGATGTCCCGTCCTATCCATGGGACCATTCGAAGAGATACTGGTATGAATCGCACCTTTCAAGGACAAACCGATTCCGTGAATATGGACGCCAAGATATCATTGGAGCTCCATTGGAAAATGCAACGCCACAAGACCCGCGCTGGCGTGGATTTTTTCGAATACAAGAAAACCCATGGATTGAGGACCATGTGATTCAAAAGTCCATCATCTACCCAGCAGGTGGCATGGTGGCTATGGCCATTGAAGCCGCCAAGCAGCTCTCTTTGAAGGGGCGGGATGTTCTTGGATATGAAGTGTTTGACTTTAACATCCTCAAGCCAATGATCATCCCCACTACGCCTCAAGGACTCGAGCATATGCTAAGTGCTCATCTTGTGGGTAATGACGATGCGCCAAATCCTAATGGGAGCTCCATCTATGAGTTCTCTATCTTGTCTAAGCCTCTTGATGGTCCATGGACCACCCACGCAAAGGGCTATTTCCGCACAGCCTATAGCAAGAATGCTCCACCATCAGCTCAGCTAAACGAGATGCACTCCGCCGAGGCATTCCGGACTGCCTACAACAAGGCCGAAGACACCCAGCACACAGAAATTGACTCACGGCAATATTATGAGATGCTAGATATTATCGGCATGTCATATGGAAGACAGTTTCGGAATATTGTCAAAATCGGCCGAAATGATGATGCAGCCCACTCTATCATTAAAATTCCGGACACGAAGGCACAGATGCCCTATGAGTATGAATTTGATCATATCATTCATCCAGCAACGCTTGATTCGATGCTCCAAACCGTCTTTATTCTTGGAGAAGATGGCGACGCCATGCTACCTTGCTCAGCAAGTAAAATTTTTGTGTCAACGACTCTACCGAAGGGCGCAGGGTCCTGTTTTAAAGGCTATACTATAGCAAAAAAGTCTGATAGTCGAGCAGCATGTGCTGAAATCACCATGTTTGACAATGAGCTGAAATCGCCTGCCGTCATTATCGAAAATTTAGTCTTGAAGTCTGCTGGTGGATCTGCTGGAAATGGGTTTTTGCCTATGCATAGGAATCTTTGCTCTCGAATTGTGTGGAAACAAGATGCAAGCAGCATTATGGCTATTCAGTCTCAGCCCCCCAGAACACCAAAACAGCTTGTTGATTTGGTCTGCCATACCCACCCAGATGCCAAAATTATGTTTCATACTGCCATCACTAACAATCGTGAGCTTGACTTTACTGATGGCATGACAAAATCCGACCCTGTTAGTGAAGCAGTAAGCTTCGCTGACGCAGTCTTTGAGCCTCTGACAGCTGGCTATGACACACCTCGATTTTCTGAATGCATTATTACTGGTGAACAGTCTAGCAATGTATGTGAGCAATTGCGACTAGCAAAAGAAAATCACGAGGGGCTTGAACGAGTGTCTTCGGCGCGAGAAATTCCTCAGGGAAAGTTATTCAACCTTGTCATTTGCTTCATCACAGACCGCAATGGGGAGTCCATCGTAGATTATCTCAAAAATTGCGTTATCGAGAATGGCTGGCTTATTCTCATGCCCAAGATGATCGAAGATATGGACAATGAGCAACATCAATCACTCGGGATGCTTTTAAAAGAAGCCGGGTTCCAGGTGGACGTCAAGGCGAAAAAGAAAAAATATCTGGCTGCCCAAAAAACAAAAAAGTCCATTATTGTTGGAAAGGCAAGATTCTCAAAAACTGCTCTTGATGGATTTGCCGTGGCGAGTAAAACAAAGGTTCTGCTACTAGTTCCTGATGTTATGAATGGGTTCGTGTCAAGTCTTTTATCAAAGCTTCGCAACACTTTAGAGCAAATAATGTCTCTCTGTGTCATTGAATATTCCTTTTCAAGCTTTCCTGGGCTTTCTAGCATTGAAGCAAGCAATGTCTACGTATTATCCCTAGTTGAGTTGGCTACTCCAATATTTTTTAGTATGGGCAGAGATATGTATGAAGCTCTTTCAGAAATATTGAACCGATCAGCCGGCGTGCTATGGCTGTCAAAAGATGTACATTTTGGGAATAGCTCACCAGAAAATTCTCCTTTTGTCGGTCTTGCTCGCACATTGCGCTCTGAAAACGCAAAACGAAAAATTATATCACTTGATATCGACGAGTACGGAAAGAACACTGACCTCCTTATGGTTCCTAATTGCTTGGTGAAGAGCGTGGTGCTTCTATTAGGGCATGCAATGACAAAGTCAGTTCTAAGCGATGCAAATGATGATTTTGAGTTTGCATATTCCAAGAATCAGCTCATGGTGCCTCGCATAATGCCATTGACTTTGTTGAACCGCACGATTGAACGTGGATTAATTAGATCGGCCATCGTCATGCAGACACATCTCACAAGAGGCAAGGCAATGTCTCTCGATGTATCCCCGAGTGGCCTTGATCATTTCCCTTGTTTTACTGCAAACAAAGAGGCTTTACAAGCACCTCTCAAGGCCAATGAAGTTCGTATTGCTATCGAAAGTATGAATCTCATGCCTGAAGATATTTTGGCATATTCACTCCTTAATCCATCTATCAAAGCGACCGATGTATTTGGGAATGTTGTTGAAGTTGGCTCTGGCGTGTCAAATCTTCGACCCAGAAATAAGGTAGTTGCTCGAGTACGGATTACGCCAGGGACGCACCTCACTGTTGATGCATCGAGAGTCCATCAACTCTCCCATGACGAGAGTCGGAAATTGAGAAGCCCTACAGCATTTTCATCTATTGTGTATGCTTTTTACACAAGCCACCGTCTTCAAAAGGGTGCCTTTTTATTGATTTACGATGCAACTTCTGCCTATGGGCAGCTTGCTACGCGTCTTGCAATAATGCTTGGTGGCCATGTTTTTGCCGTATGCTCATCGGCCGATCAAAGAGGGCTCATGCGTGAGGAATTTGAGATACCAGAAAGTCATATTATTGATGAAGGAAATGACGTCGTTGCTACAGTTCTATCTTTGACACACCAAGCTGGTGTCGATGTTGTATTTGATCCCTCATCACTGCACATTCTCCAAGCTATTGATTGCGTTGCGGAATGTGGCCATGTGGTCCGTCTAGCCACTCGGGACCAGAAATATCAAGTGCCCAATACTAATAAGAATGTCAATTTTGAGACGATTGATATCCATCAGATTGAGGTTCGACGACCAGATTTGGCCATGCGGATAGCAGAGGACGCTGAAGCACTCTTACGACACTCACCAAATCTAGACTGTTTAAGCAATGTGACTGTGTATGGCTTGAACAACCTCAAAGCAGCACTTGGAGCAGCTAAAGTAGAGACTTATAGCTGGCCATTTGCGTTGACGATCAAGAGTGATGATTCCAATACTATTAACACACTTGTTACGCTGTCCCGAAAGCCAAATATTTTGGTGAACGGAACATATATTCTTATTGGTGGACTTGGTGGCTTGGGGCGCAGCATTGCCGAGCATTTGGTGAAGAATGGCGCCAAACACATTGCCTTTTTATCGAGGTCAGGAAGCGCCAGTGAATCGTCCAAGGAGCTGTTGACAAAGCTTTCGCTGTTGGGAATCGATGCCCGTGTCTTCAAAACTGATATCTGTGATGAGAGCCAAGTTGCTTTAGCGGTGTCTACTATTCAGCATAACATGCCTCCGATTCGAGGAGCGATCCAGTGCGCGGCCATAGTTGATGATATACCATTTTCGGGCATGGATTACGAGAGATGGCGCCGTGTATTTGAGCCAAAAGCTGTTGGGTCATTGAATTTACACAAGCTGCTACCAGTGGATATGGATTTCTTTTTATTCCTATCAAGTTCATCTGGCGTTATCGGCAATCGGGGTCAGTCGAATTATGCTGCTGGAAACGCCTTCCAAGATTCTCTAGCCATTTTTCGCAATGCGCAAGGTATGCATAGCGTATCACTCGACCTAGGCCTTGTCATTGGAGCCGGAATGGTGGCCGAGAATGAGCAGTTGTTGGATGCCATGAAGGCTTCTGGATTTATTGGCATACGAATACAGGACGTCCTCCACCTTGTTGACCGGGCCATTGCAGACCCTCGATCCTCTATAGCTTCCGTCATAGGGCTTCCAGCACAAGTTGTGACAACTGTTGGTACTGGTGGCCTCACTATTCAGAATCGGCCATCTGACCCATTTTGGACGCGCTCCGCTCTATTTCGCTACCTGAATCAAGTAGATGCCCCCCCTGGTGGCCTCAAAGCCATCAAAGCAAGTGGCTCTAGTGAGCTTGACCTTCGTACGGCTATTGCTAATGCCCCGAGCTTGGAGAAGGCGACAAGTCTTATGTCAGTAGCATTGGTTTCGACGATTGCTCGTCGAAAAGGCATGGTGCCATCGGATTTTGATATCCATCAGACTCTTGAGAATTACGGCATTGATTCATTGGACTCCATTTTTATTCTTGGATGGATATCTCGACAGACGGGCGTGACGATACAAACAGTGAATGGGATTACAATCTCAGAGCTTAGCATTGATATTGCCCGGAAGACTATAGAGGCATTTGATGATGAATCATGATTTTTTTTACAATTGATGACTTCTTAATTTATGGGTTTCAATTTTGCACATCTTTTTTTTGTCGAGTTTTTTTCCTCTGGATAGTATCATACAATGTATGCACATAAATAATTTGTTCATTATCAATGTACTATCGCCAATGTTTATTTTGAGACACCTTCATGTCATTATTTGAAGCCAGTAAGTAGGTACCTATGCATGATGTGGCAGTATCTTTGAGGTGATAGTCTTTGACAAACTTGGGCCCAAAATTAGGCACGAATTAGACAAGGCAAATGCCCAAGTCTTACCGCTATATTATGCAGACAACCCGAAAAGGCAAACAGGTCACACCAAAAAAGGCAGTTGCTGTGCATAATTGACGAAAACGAAAAAGGAGTCTAGTCCATCCTCTTGCATTGAAAAATGGTCTGTGCATATCTTATGCAGGATGATGAAGTCGGTGTGGGCGAAAAACTCGGTCAAGAAACATGGTGGTTTTTTTTCTGGGAAAAAAAAAGTTTTTTTTTGCATAACGGGATGCTAGAGCATTTTTTTTTTCACTTTCACACACACAAGGTTTCAATCAAAATAAGCCCGGATTGACCGGAATATAAGCCGGAGTTTCCCACTAAAATCAAGTCATCCGCAAGCTAGGCAAAGTTTGCTTTATGGATCTGTTTCGCGCCTGGCCTCAAAAAATCCAATGGCGTTTAACTAGCCAACATTTTGTTTTTTTCTGCCATCTCGATGAGGTCATGGAATAGGTACATCGCTATGTACTCCTCCACGGCATATTCCCGTTGTTTTTTTCCTTCAAAATACATTGCTCGGTTGCACCCGAGAAAAAAGTCAACCGTCGCGATTCATGCTTTTTTCCATTTAGGTAAGTCGCATTTTTCTTCCAGAATGACCTTTCATCGTCATTTTATTTGGGATAAAAAGTATGCCGATCTCATTTCTACCGGCTGTTAGCTGTTGAGACAGGGTAGGGGTGCACAGCCGCCATCGCATTTTTTTTTTTTTTTTTTACATTCGTGGCATTTGAAGGAAGATTTTGTGTTTTTGGCCTTGCCAAAATGGTGCACCGACGTTTGTCCGCCGGCAGATTGTTTAGCCCATGAAACAAGCTACGGTCACTGCCAATAGGCGATGTCCCAATTCCTGACAGGGTTTGAAAATGGTGATTTTTTTTTTCTAAATATGTAGTTACGAAACGGAGCTCCTTTGGGCGCTACTGGATTTAAAAAAAATGTAAAAGCCGGTCTTACCAGTGGGCCACAAATGAACAATTTTACTCAGGGATGGAGCTTGGGCGAATATGCATGAGGGCGGTGACGTCTGTGAGGCAAGCACATGGCAGGCATCATACATACTTATGATACTACCTGCGGCCATATGCAGCGACGAGAGCATTGACCGCTTCGATTAAGAGGCTGCATTGACTTTTATTGATGAGGCATTCCTTCAAAAAAAATTCTTTTTACATTCCATCGGATTCAATTGAATACGACCAGTCCGCTATAGCATGTACCTATGTACCATTGAGACTCACCACTGTTTCACATCTGCCTTCATTTGGGTGACTTGCAAAGAAGAGTCTTCTCGTGGAAGAGTACACGTACACAATGTATAAGTAGTGTATCAATAAATAAATGTTGGAAATATGGCGATATTTTTTATATCGCTGGTATATAGACCGCGAATATATATTAAAGTGCAATCCTGCGACCACAAGACAACACACAGCAACGCTATGTATCGTTGTTGCATGATGTCGGACGATTCTGTGGTTCAAATATCATGTACCCCAGACGTCTGTCTGTCAATACATAAAGACTTACATCAATGGCATTGCGATGTCTCACTTCAGGGTGCCTTTTTTTTTTCTCGTGGCATCTGCGGCTGGATTTCATATTTGCTTGGTTCACAAAGAGGAGTTTATCAGAGGACATCTATCTAGCCTATCACCAGCTGACTTTTATTTGTATTTGTAAGAAAAAAAATGATGAAGAGGATATTGATTGATATGCACATCATTCTTTGTGATCTCCCTTTTTCGTCCAAAAAACTAGCTGTTGTCTCATACATACGCTCAACCATTCTGAGTCACTCACTAAAAATGACAGTTGCTTCCGTCAAATAGAGATGTGATACCCACCTCTGCTAGCCTAGTTATTATATGATAGACCTAGCTTGGTATCTCAGATCTGCAAGGATTTGGGCTGTTTGCCTTGAAATGAAACCAGCTGCTGGAAACGAAAATGGCTGATCAGCCATGTCCACCTTTTGGAGGGAGCACATGTACAAACATACATACAAAATCGGAATGCACGCCTTCAATACGAGAGGTGATATCTTATGCAAACTCTATTTATAAGCACATATTTTTATCAATCATCTTCCCAAAAAGAAAGATGAATAATAAAAGGGTTAATGCAAAAGGTCTGTAAATCTACCTCGTGTTCTTATTATAAAGAAGAACAAACGTCCTGCAAACTGGGGTTGAATGTACACGTGGGAGGTCAAAAGTTGACATCAAGTCCCTCAAGTTTTGCATTCCAATAGATTCGGAATATTTGAAACAAGTAGCTTCTAGTAAAGCATATGATTGGCCATTTTTAACTTGGTGACTTGAGGGGTTTCAAGCTTCAAGGGGATGTGAACGGGTTGAAGCTGCAAGTGACATCCTTCCTCGTCCCAAGGTAGTAATGTACTTGTACAATGCATTAGCGCATAGTATTCCATCTTATATCACACGCCTCTTTTTTTCCAAAATTTTCAAAGAGACTCAAAAAACGACAGCTTGAGAGTCACAACCACGGAAAAATACCGCACACATATATGTGACTTGAAGTGAGGGGTGATGTCTCGATATACTTGTATGTACATGTCTACCAAGCGGATTTTTTTTCTCACTGCCTATGCACTGCACATGAATCAAAATGGGTTGAGATAGTAGAGTATCATCTCACATTGAGGGTCAAAAAAATATGCTTGTATTGACCGCATATTTATACATAGATCCCCAAAAAATACTCAGTGTGATGGATGGCATGGTTGCATCATCACATGTGTTACAAAAATCAAGATCCCGATAAAAATAAAATCTCACGCGCGATCAAATCCATCACCGTTTACTTGGTACGAAGGTCCAAGTCCCAACGTGAAATACATTACGTCATTATTTTTTTCGAAGCTCTGCTGAGCTGAGGGCTATTTTTGGACAGACACAATGTAACATGACTTTCTTTTTCTTCTTTTTTTTCATTTCTAAGCGAAAATGAGCTAACAGCCGTTGGAGCTTAATAAAATGAGCATCTTGAAGTAGCATCTGGTCGTTATTATGAGCAAAAAACTACTTGCACAATGCACAATGGGCATGCAAAGAACTTTTGGGAGCGAGTGGAGTTTTTTTTGTGTTGTGAGTACCCCCACTTTTACAAGCTCTAATAAGACTGGTGACGCAATGACTACGTCTTATGTATGACTTGTATGTATTCGGTTGAGGTTGGGCATCAGTTTTTTTTTTTCAATGGAATGAAAAGCGGGAGTTAAGGACGGTTTCCCCTCGTCAGGTATTTATTTCATTTTCTTACCGCATGTGCAGTATACAGCCTAACGCTTTCGTCGACGGGAAAAAAAGATATGGGGTTATGTATTGCTTTGCCAGCCCTTTAAAAGGGGATCCACTTGGAAATGGGAATGGTTGGTCAGACGCGAGACGTAGGGCATGTCATTTCAAGAAGCTTTCATCCAAATTAATTTGAAGGTGGCAAAACTGTTGCTATGATGTAGTTGAACGGGGGAAAAGAAGAAAAAAAAGTCATGTGCTAGCTATTTGATAAGAACGGGTGACGAGGCTGATTAAGTAAGATGAGGCAACAGCGCACAATGACGTCAAGAATGACACATTCGAGCCAATAAGAGCGGGGGCGGTCCACATTCGTTATGGGATTACTTACCTAATGGTTAGGTTAAGGTTTTCTTACCGTGCATCAGATGAACAAACAAAAAGAAACAGAATATAAACCGTTGAAAAGGGAAACTTCCGTTCGACAAAAAGATGTAGCATGTAAAATTCTTTCCGTCTTATGTATGATCCGTATGATTTATGCGCCTGAGAACGAAAAAAAACCTGAGCAAGGCATCTTTTCTTTTCTCTTGTTGCGTTTTCCTCACCCCTTGTTTTTTCCTTTTGCCCCTTGTCGCTACTGCCCTCTGGTGACTGGCTCCCAAAAAAAAGGTTGTTTGGGTAGAACCTCCCTGTTTCTGTCACGATTGCGAGATTTCTCCCTCATAACAACGAATTCCAAGGTGGTCTCTGGCGACGTCTCTATTCTTCTTTTTACAACCAAAAGTGCCACCTCGAGAAGATTCTCCGAGCAATATTACTTCATCTTTCTTCGTTTAGATTCCGTAATTTTGCAACGGTTGTGATTTCATTTTTTTGCCATTACCTGCAGGGTTCCCGCAGGTTTTCTTTCCCACAGGAAAAACAGAAACCCACGTCGACAATAAGCAATTTTCTTCCCTTGAACGGAATTTGCTGTATTATTCATTTTTTTTCTCAAAAATTTCGTCTGTCTATTTCACCTGCCTCTTACGTCAACCCAACACAATCCAAACCATATTTTTTTTTGCTGGATTTGCAAGAGCTCTTGTCGTGATCGTATTCATTTTTTTGAGGTTCAGGCCGGCTTCATCAACAACCTCTGCGTAACACATACTACATACGTGCGACGATAACGACTTGGATAGAACAGCGAACTGGTGGACCAGAGCCAAATGACCTCATCGCATACACAAAGGTCAAAGTTTGTATTGAATTTCCCTTTCAACTTGCCTCATTTTGCGGCCTATACGACATTTATGGTTCTATCAAGCTTCCAGCACAGTCTGTAAGGTCCTCTAGCGGTATTTTGATTGATTGTTTCCATGAAAATTGGGAAATTTGCGAGGAAACTATTTGGCTGTTGCTTCCCTGCCCGGTATGCTACAATGGTAAACGTTTCGAAGACGGCACCGACCTCACAGACGGATCTTTCTGCGAAGAAAACACCCACGACAGCATCTGTTCCGGAAGAGTCAGGACCAAGACCGGCAGAGACAGACTCTGCGGCAGCAACGACACACGGTATGTGAAGACGCCGAGTACTGACTAGAGGCGGTACTAACATGCAGCAGAGACAACGATGGACCCGGTGGCTTCGATAGGCGTGATTGAGTTTCTAAAGGCCGATCCGCGACCGACATTTGTCGTTTCCGTCAACGATACGGGCGCACATGTCGAGTTTTGCAATGCTGCGCTGTCTGCCTATACAACAGAAGACTGTATCTCGAAGCAGCCTGCATTCTGGCAAGACATTGATTCACATCTGGCAAACGAGGAACTGCCACCTGTTACTCTCCTCGACGCCACATGGACACGAACCGCGCTTCTGAACGGAAAGTACATTGTCATCAGCTCCACGACGCTGTCAGACACAAAATCAACGCGGTCTTTGGAGAGCAAGACGGTCGTCAACGGCTCAGAAGAGAGCTCGCAGACGACCGGAGGGGATGAGAAGGACGAAAAAAGCACCACTGAGTCGCTGTCGTCTATTATGCAGCAATTCTCTAGCCTCACAGAGTTCATGCCCGTTGGGATGTGTGTATTCGATGCCCATGGAAACGTATGCGTTGCAAATAGCGCATGGAGCACCATGCTTGGCCATGATTCGGACTCTGCGCATGTACCTAATGTCATGTCACAAAAGGAGTTCCTTGACTACGTCCACGACGACGACAAGAGCGACGTCGAGGCAGTCTTTACACACACAGAGGCTTTAACGGATGCCCGCTTCAAGTTCCGCGTAAAGAGAACATATGTGCATTCATCATTGGAGGGTCACGCCGACTCGAGCGACGCAAACTTAGCGCAAACGTCGGACTGGGTCGATACGACGAGTGTGACATCGGAAGGAACAGACGGAGGAAGCTCCACGGTAAGCTTTGGGGATGTCCATGAAGACTCGCAGCGCTTCCACCTGGATGACAGGAAACGAAACGTCACCGTAATGGCCACGACGCATGCACAGATGGACAAGCGGGGCAAGCTGCAGTACATTCTCATGTGCATGCGCGACGCTTCCAAGCACCAGCTCATGACAGAGGTGGAAAACCGACATGCCCAACAAGCAAGCCACCTCCGCCGCATGGCAGAGTTTGCGACTGTGGGAATGTACGATGTTGACCTGGACGGCCGGATCCGCAGTGCCAACCGTGTGTTTTACGAGATTTGTGGGCTGGAGATGCCTTCCGCAGAGGATGTTGCATCTGGCCTGATGTCGCGTCTTCCATGGACGGAGTGCGTTCTCGAGGAGGACCATGATACAATTTATGCATGCTTCAACAGGGCATTTCGGGATCCTGGCCTCGACAAGGAGTTTAAGAATGAAAAGGTAGAGGTGCGACTGAGGAAGCCACTGGAGCGGGACGATGGGAATGGTGGCACAACCATGGTGCCACGTTGGGTAGAAGCCTCGTTTTTACCTGTCAAAGATGCATCTGGGCGCGTCGAATCCGTGACGGGCTGTCTGAATGATATCACGCTGCGTCGATGGCAGATTGAGCGCGAAAGATCCGTCAAGGAGGAAGCCATTGAGTCCAAGCGGCAGCAGGAGAATTTCTTTGACATTACAGCACATGAAATTCGGAACCCTTTGCTGTCAATTATGCACTGTGGCGATGCCATGCTCGACGCTCTACATAAGCTTTCAGACGGCATGGCAAACGAGGCTGACCGCAAGGAGCTTCTTGTGGAAGGCATTGACTGCGCCGAAATTATTGTCAGCTCGGCCTTGCACCAAAAGTCAATCGTTGATGATATTTTGACCATGTCCAAGCTTGATGCCGATCGGTTGACGGTGGCGCCCGTTGTTGTCGACCCCCTCGAGATTGTCCGGTCGTCGCTAAAGATGGTCGAAGTCCAGGCACGCCAGCTGGGGATTAAGCTAAAGATGGGCGTTGATCCATCTTACCATGAGGTTCTAGGCGATGCATTTGGTGCTGCGTGCCCGGCGCCGGTTGCCATGACAGGCCCGTTTGCCACGCCTATGGGTGGTCATTACCATCTTGTGCTGGATCCGTCGCGAGTCAAGCAGATTCTTATTAACCTGCTGACCAACGCCGTCAAGTTTACGCAGACGGTCGATGTTCGCGAGGTCACAACGTACATTAGCGCGTCCAAAACACGGCCAACATTCGAGTCTTGTGCCATTTCTTTTGTGCCGCCTCCGTCGGATAATGTTCTGGCACCGTCATACCAGGAAACATCGAACCGCGACTCTGTCTTTTTGGTCTTTGAGGTCCGGGATACCGGCGAGGGCCTGTCCAAGGAAAACATGGACTCTCTTTTCCAAAAGTTTGTCCAGGCGCAATCGAATACGCACGTAAAGCATGGTGGATCTGGCCTTGGCCTTTTTATCAGCAAGCGCCTGGCTGAGATTCAAAATGGTGCTATTGGCGTAGCGTCTGAGCTTGGCGTTGGCACGACATTTGCCTTTTATATTGAAGCATACATTCCACACCCGAGTGAGATTGACGCTCTTAGTGCCGAGCTTGGCATTTCCGAGGTCCCCAAGACGCCAGAGTCGATGTCGATTCATGACGCCATGCCTGTAGTTCCTGGTGATTTGCCTCGTGTGAATTCAGGGGACAGCGTTCATACTGTTGGTAGTGCCAAGGGCGACCGGCTTGAATTGAAGATCAATCCTACTGGAATCACTGTGGAGGCGCCTTCTCACTCGCCAGTGTCGACGACGTCTACCTTTTCAGATATTTCCCGGCGGTCGCGATCGTGGCCTATGGAGACAGATGCTAGCCAGCCTAGCTCTAGCAATGCACAGAACACAGCGACGCCGCCATCCTCTCTGGAGAGCTCTGGCTCTATTACCGCAGAAGGAACGGTGACACCATTTTCCCTTAATATTCAGAAGGTCCTGATTGTTGAGGACAATATTATCAACATGAAGTTGACACGTAGCTTGTTTGAAAAGGCAGGGTTTAATGTTGAGTCGGCGGTGAATGGCTTGCAGGCGTTGCAGCAATTAGAGACGTTCAACTGCGGTGCAGATGACACTCTCCCGGTGGACCTCATCCTGATGGATATGGAGATGCCAGTGCTAGATGGCCTTGATTGCACTCGCCAAATTCGGGAGATGGAAGAGAAACAGCAGCTGATGGGCGGTCGTTTACCGATTCTCATGCTGACGGGCAATGCCCGGCCGGAACACGTTGCCAAGGCACTCGATGCTGGTTGTGATGATGTCTTGGTCAAGCCGTTCCAGAGAAGCCAGTTATTCAGTCGCATCACGCGTTTATGGCACGACAACCGGGCACGCGAAATCGCTCGGCTTGCTGGGATAAGTGCTACAGAGGATGCCCAAACGGAACCTGTAGAGACGCAGGTGCCTCGTGATATTCCATCTGTCATTATATCGTCTGCATCGGTCCCTCAACTGGCGGATATGGCACCTGTGTCCGAGCTGGTGAAAGATGCAAAGTCTCCTGCTGTTTTGGAGGGGGAGAAGGAGGTGACATCGGAAGGCCGTGATGGATCAACGGAAGCTCCCATGTAAAAGGGTCTCTCCTTTTATGACATTAATGATTGTGTTTTTTTTTTTTGTTTTTTTTACTTTCACCACCACTTTCCCTTCATTTTTTCGACTGTTTCACCATTTATTTTTAGGATTGATCCGAGGAGGTCCTCGATATTAGCATATACCATGGTTAGGGCTTGATGTTTTTTTACTTTTATTTTTTGGATTTTTTATAATGTTTATAGGACAAGGAGGGTTAAAAACCGATAGGCGTTGGCTTTTTCGTTAATACATGGAGTTCTATTTTTATTTCATTTTGGGCCGTGATGATGTAATCTTTTTTTTCTTCATAGTAGAGGCCAGTGATGAGCAAAGTGAATGGGGAAGAGGGCATATATGTGGCTCTGTCGGAAGGTCCGCTGGATGTGACGTCGATTCTTGACCGGGTGCGCAGTCCCGAGGCCGGAGCGAATGTTTTGTTTGCAGGTTTGTCCTTGAAAGGGAAGAAAAGGCCCCCTCTTTGACACCACGAGGCTCTACACGCAATCACTTTGAAGGACGGGCTGTGGCGACGCTGCGCTACACGGCGTACAAAGCACGCGCCCTTGTCTCTATGCGTGCGGTTGCAGAGGAGATGAAGCGCACGTTTGCGTGCACAGCAGTGGCAATGGTGCACCGACTTGGCGAGGTGCCGGTTGGGGAAGATAGCATTTTAGTGGCCATTTCAGCGCCGCGTCGCGAGGCAGCATGGCAGGCCTCGGAGGCGTGTCTTGACCGGATCAAGGCGAGTGTGGAGATTTGGAAGGAGGAGGTCTTTTGTGCCGTTGATGGACAGGACGAGGGAGAGCGGGTGTGGCGCACCAACCCGGAGGCCTTGGCGAAGCGAACTTGAACGTTTTTTTTTATTAAAGAAGCAGTAGTACGGGGAAAGAAAGAGAAGATAAAAGAGAAAAGAGGAAAAAGAAAAGACAAGTCCAACGGTTTTTATAATGTGTGCCTATACGGATGCTGTCAGGGCTCTGCTTCTGCCGTGACCATCCGCTTGGCAGTGGCGTAGACAGTCCGCGTCGTGGTGACGGTAAGCGTGTTTCGATCTTGTGTTGTGGACGTCTGGTTGATCGAATTACTGAAGCCGGTAGAGGCAATAGAGGCCCACGGGATGGAGCTATAAGACGTCGTGTTGGAGGGCGTGGACGGCCATCCAGACACGAGATAGCTGCTGTAGCTGTAGCTGGAGGACGAGTTGGCCGAGAGAGAAGGCCACCCCGACACGGAGGGGGAGGCAACTGACACGGGAGGTGTGACGGTCACATAGACGGTTGTGACGCCGCAATAGCCGGTGGAGAGGGGGATGGAGCTGCTCCAGTGCCAGGGGGCCGTGCCAATGGAGAGGTGGTGGCTCGGACGATGGCTGTAGTGGCCAGAAGGGCTAGCATAGCCGGAGTGCGAAGGGTGGTGGTGGTGCCAACTGGAGGCTGTTAGGTATGCGGACGCGGTGGTGTTGGAAGCAGGGAAGGGCTCGTGGGACGAGGCAGAGGGTGTGGAGCTAGCGGCCGTGATGGGAGTGGGAAGACTGTAGCCCTGGAGGGGATTGGTGGCTGTAGGATTAGCATGGCTTGTTTTTGGAGAAAAGACACGTACTCGTAGTAGACGACGACGTCTTGGTGGTGTTGAGGCTGACAGAGACAGAGAGGGGGTCTTTACTAGCAGACGAAACCGTCGAGTTGGGAGCTGACGAAGCCACGACAGTCGAGGTCACACTGGCCGTGACAATGACCAAGGACTCGGAGCTGGAGACAGGGGCTGTGCTGCTGGATGGCGTGGATGCTGGCGTGGATGTGCTGGGATGGATGGTAATGACTGTTGTGGTGGTGACCGTCAGAGTACGGCCATCAACGACAATCACTGCCCTCTTATCATGCTCATGGGCACCGCGGCCAAGACCCAGCCGGGCCGGAAGGAGCCCAAGAGGGGATGCTACAGCATCAGAGGCAAGCATGGCCACAAAGGCCGAGAGAACCCAACACGGCTTCATAATATTTCAAGCAAGGAGTGAATTTTCAAAGAAAAAAAAAAGAGAAATGGGATGGATGGAGGACCAAGAGGAGGGACGGCATGACTTTATAGCCTTGGAGGGGGGCGGGCAGACCCAACGGAATTTCTCGTTTTCATCTTTTTTTTTCCTTTTTTTTTTCATTCGGCCAGACTACAAACGTCCTGTTTGACCAAAACACAGACAAAGAGTAAACGGTAAGCTCCCCCGTAGGAGTCTTGTCCAAGGAAACATTTCCCATACCGAGACACTCGTCACCATTATACCTTCTGTCCCTGGTCGCTTCGATCTATAAATGCCATCCATCCTTTGCCCCAGAGATTTTTTTCAAAAAAAAGCGTACGCGTCTTTCCTCACGCATCGTTCCACGGCAAAGCCAAGGACACCCCTCCCCTCCCCCCTCCACTAGCTTCGTTTGCCTCCAAGCATTCTGGCAGGTTCGGGTGTGACGAGCCCATCTGACGAGAATCCGTCTACAGCCGACGCCCTCGTTCTACGATGGACTGCCGTCTCTCTATCTATTTTACTCTACTTTTTTCTACGTCCATGTAACGTTGTTTAGGCTCAAGTTTTGAGAGTTGGACATGTGCCATGTGCAACAAGTGTGAACAAAACAATGCAAATAATCATTCTCGCTCTGTGTAGATAAGAGACACTATAATTCATTATTTCTAGACAGGACACGCTCTGCCACAAGGTCGAGCCATGCTGCCAGCCGCACACCAGCGCGAGCCAGCTGCAGCTCAATAATGGGCACAGCCTCTTCATAGTAGCTTCCACCCAGTTCCTGGCCAGCAATGGCCGCTGGGCCCTCCGGGAGGACTGTTGTCAGTTCCAATCAATTAGATAAAAAGAAGAAGAAACAACGCACCATGGGTACAGACGTAGGCGTTGGTTTCACGGGCCCAGAGCAGGGCTGTGCCCTCGGCATCATCGAGACTCGCACCGTGTAGCCAGGCGTCCGCATCCTCCTTGTAGCGTCCAGAACGGATGTGCGTGGCGAGGCGTTGGGCCCATTCGAGGGCCTCGGCAAACGGCTTGCGATGGACGCCACCCGCCATTTTTTCAGGGATAGACGAGTCCCACACATGGTGGAGGTTCAGCTGGACGCCGTCAAAGACGACGTGGATGCCGTTGCCGCCCTTGGCCACATTTTCCGTGTGCAATGGCTGGTGCAAGTCACTGACAAAATGGACGACAAACTTGGCTGCCTGCGCCCGCTGCTCGGCATCGAGGCTGCCATCGAGCAGACGCGCCGTGTAGTTCTGCAGCGCCGTCACGACACAGCCACTGGCCTTGCAGTCGCGCTGCAGATCGACGCTGCAGCTTTGCGGCGGGTTGTCTTTTGCGTCGATGTAATGGAAAGACCCGGTAAAATGGCCCCACGACGTGTAACGGACGCTGTCGGCCCAGCTGGCAATGCCGGCAAGATAGCTCACCGTCTCGTTCTGCAGCACGCCCTGGAAATAGCCCGTCGTCGAGTCTTTGACAAGAGACGACGCCAGATATGCAATGGTAATGTGCCCAAAGGCTGCTGTTACTATGTCTCCTCGCACCTACAGACACATACTTCCCCAGGCCAGCGCGGGCAGCACGTGGACCGCCAAAAGGAGCAGCGCCGTGGCTGCCTTCATGCTTGTTTACTTGTCGACGCTCATCTCGACGAGATGCGTTACCACAGTAATCCATTGTACCATAGCAAGTACACGAAAAGCGGGGCAGATCTGCGCGATGATGTCACTGCAGGCGAGCTTATCTCGCAGCGACCCTGGCTCTAGCCTCTAGTAGTCGCTGATAGCCGCGGGGCTTGGCGCTGCCAGGCCGACGCTGCCACTTGTCGAAGCCCTTCAGCAAAGCAGCAGGGGGAATTGAAACTTGGCGTGGGCTACAAAGGCTTGCCAAAACGTAAAAGCGCAAAAGGAGAACCCCTGGCGCGCAAAGACGGGTGGAGCTAGCCCCACTTGGGAAGGCGGTCAGCCTATCGTCAAAGATTTTCTTTTTTTAGCGGCCTCATATTGTCTTATCTCTCCTTCACGTCAAAGAAAAAGGCCTCTCGCTCGTTCTCCCTACTAGTACAGCCCGCTCGGCTGCCTGTCACACTCGACTCGCCGCATGACGCCTCGTTGAAACACTCTCACAGCCAGCCTTTCCTCTCCTTTGCGCGCTGGACGATGAAAGCCCTTAGTGTTGCCGTTTCGATGGCCTCGCCTTCGTCGCAGAATGCTCTCTCGGGCATCTTTGGCAGCATCAGCCTGACGGCGTGGATCTGCCTGCTGGTATGTCCTGTCCCCGACAAACACGACGCGTCCTAACAGCAGCTTCCCCAACTCATCCAAAACTACAAAAACAAGAGTGCCGAGGGCCTTTCCATGGCGTTTCTCATTGTCTGGTTTTTCGGCGACGTCACCAACCTGTTTGGCTCCATCTGGACGCACCTGGCCCCCACAGCCATTGCCCTCGCCATGTACTTTTGCATTGCTGACGTTGTCTTGATCGCACAATGCTACTACTACAACCGACTAAACGCTGGTCTCGAGGCCGCCGTTGACACCCACGCGCACGCCGACGAGGACAACCGGCCGCTCCTGCGCCGGAGCTCGTCACGGAGGCGCTCCATAGAGCCGCGCGAGACGCCACAAGAGGACAGTACGTGGCTGTACAACGCCATCAGCCTCGTTTCCGTCTGGGTTGTCGGCACATTGGGCTACTTTGCCTCCCAATGGTGCACGGAGCCGTCTGTCCTCCAAAGCGCTGCCGCAGACGATGATGTTTTTGCCTCTATTGGGGTCGTTCTCGGCTATGCAAGTGCTCTTTGCTACTTGCTCGCACGTATTCCCCAGATTATGAAGAATTACAGAGAAAAATCGTGCGAGGGCCTCGCCCTTCTCTTCTTCATGCTGTCCATGACGGGTAATTTTACCTACGGGGCCAGCTTGGTTGCGTATTCGCACGATCCAAAGTACCTCATCAAGGTCATCCCGTGGCTTCTGGGGTCTCTTGGCACGATCGTCGAGGACTTTATCATTTTCATCCAGTTCCGTCTGTATTCGCCTACGCGGGCGGCGAAGCCCGTAGTAGACGAGTCTTTGGTATATGGAACGCTATAACTTGGATGGGACATACAATAGACATGAATTATTGGCGTTTGGGGGGTTACATACATTGCTTATATACAACAAGAATTGATCACATATTTTAGGGAAATAGAATTGTATGAAGCTTTGTTACGGCTTGATTGCTTTCTGGACTTTTATGGTTTCTCTGATATGAATTTGTTTCTCTATCTTATTGCTTATTATGTAGCTACACACTCCGGGTCGGAAGACGGTGGGCGATATCCAATACAAACAAGCAAACAAACAAACAGTTATAGGATGGCCTAAGCTGTTTTTGCATGATACTACTACATAACCCTATGTTATCAATGAGGGGACATTTGAAAGGAGGTCATGGCCTGTTTGTGTCACATAAGTATAGCTAATATCAACGCTTGCAAGATCTGAGTGAACCAGATTTTCAACGAACTGATCATTGACAGTAGTGCAGTCACGAACGCAAACATGCGTAGCTCTAGTCTTGTTGAGGGCCGTGCCAATCTCGGCCCATCGTTTTCCTTTTTTAAATTTGAAAGTCACATCTCTCAAGTTATGGGCTTCGATGGCATTTATAATGTCATCGCAGAATAAGTCCATGTTTTCGCTTGATGAAAGAGAAAGAGCAGCTAATTTTTCAAGTTCGCTAATAGCAGAAAAGACTTTTTTTTTTTTTTCTTCTCGTAGACCACCTATTTTTAAACTTGTAATCGTGTTTTTGTTGTTATTTAAAAACTGTCCTATATTCTCGGATGATATCTTTGAAATATCATCAAGATGTACAGTGCGTTGGTTGCTAATTTTCCCAAACAATGTGCCAAACTCTTGCCATATCCCAGTTAAAGAAAAGTTGAGAACGAATCTGCCACTTTTTGCATTCAAGGCCAAATTTTCGGCATTTTTACGGGCCTGCTCTTGCTCGTTGTCTTCTTCATAATATGACATTTTGTTTGAATGAAATGAAATGAGATGGAAGGAAAAATACAAACATGCGTCGTTGGGAGGTAGGGCTTTTATAGGGAAGAAAAAAAGTCCGTGTCTCTTAGCAGTAATCCGGAACGGTTTTAGGGCTTTATGGATACGAAAGAGCATCAAAGTGGCAGACAACGGGAGCCATACTACATCATACTAAGAGCGCTTTATTTTGAGTGGCAAAACATGTCAGATAAGCTTGCGGGGGGTGCCTTCTTATCCCGCCATCCCTACACAGCGCCCACAGGGCCTTTCTCATATGGGCCACAGGAAATTGCCACGGGGTGTCTATGCTCTTATTGCGACAAGAAGTCGCGTGGAGTCGTTCTAGGCGTTGGACATTGGCCATCCTAGAGCACTATGAAATTATAATTGGATGGGACTTGGGTACAGTCAAATCATAAGAGAATAGAAATGCTTCTACAACATAGGTTTCTAGGTCTAATAAATAAATGTGCAGCTCTCTGGTAGTTTTGAAGCCATGTCAGTACTATCCGGCGTGATGGATGTATGGCTGACATTGATGCTCTCCAAGTCCTTCACTCTAGGATCTTCGTCCTTGATGTTGGGCACAGGTCCATGGCCCGTCAGCAGGGCAAAGAAAAAGTCGTCACCAACATGTCTGCAATCACTCACATCGACGTTGCGAATATTGGCCTTGTGCAGAAGCATCCCCAGCTCTACCCACATTGTCTTGTCATCCGTCCAGACCGTCACGGCCGATGGCGTTATTCTCTGCAGAAGCAGCTCAAGATTGTCAATATAATCTTCCAAATGAGCAGCCCCAAACGCCAAGGACGTCAGCTGCGTGCATTCCGCCATGGCCGGAAAGATTTGGTCGGCTTGGCTTTTGGTAAACTGATTCAGGTGGAGCGCCGTCAAGGTGTCCTTGCTACGCAGCAAAAGCTGGGAAACGTGCTCGGCAGACAAGCCACGGCACGACACCTCGAGCTCTTCAAGGCCGGAGATACCAGCTACCTCTTGCGCAAATTGGCCTTCTTTGCCAAGAAAAGAGACTAGACGAAGCTTCTTGGTGGCATGCGCCTCATTCAAGGCGTTTTTATTTTTCATAAAGAGCTTTGCTGCTCGCACATTCAACTTGTCAGTTGGAGAGGCATCCATGGTTTTCAATTGTTACATGGCCCGGTCAAAAGGCATTTGCGCACGAGGCCTTTTATAGACGCCATTGCTGCCACGCGTAAGAGCAGGACAGCAAGCTTACAAGTAACGAAGTGGTGTCCAATAGCCCAAGCATAAGAGCGTGTCTTGCTGGCTTCTATTCGATAAGGCAAGATTCTGATGTTTTCATGGTACTACATAGTATGCTCCAAAAGGTAAGATGCTGGCACTGCTGATGTACCCCCTTTGCGTATGCGAGAAAAGAAGTACCTGGGCGGATAGTACATTATGAATGCATGACAAAATGTTACTAAGCTCGTGGAGAAGACTTTTCAAGAAATGAATAAAAATGGGTCGGGGAAATGTCAGCATGTGTCATGACGTCGAGACTTCGAGTACATTGTACTTGCATCGAGTTGAAGAGCACCCATTTGTCAGTGCTTGTCATGCTCGCTCGGAATGGAATAAGTCTGGGTATTTAAAGAGGCGGTGCCCTCTCCTGTGCATCTGTACCAATACAAAAAAACAAAAAAACAACACAAAAAAGACAATGACTGCCAAAACGGTGACCGGAAAGATGCGTCTGCCACATGCCACGATCAAGCCCTACCTCTCGTCCACCCGCGGGCACAGCAATCATGGATGGCTGAATACCTACCACTCCTTTTCGTTTGCCGATTTTTTCAATCCGGACGTCATGTCGTTTGGGAGCTTGCGAGTGCTCAACGAAGACCGCGTCAAGGCACAGACGGGCTTCCCTACACACCCCCACCGCAACTTTGAAATCTTCAGCTATGTCCTCAGCGGCGAGCTCACACACCGCGACTCCATGGTGGCCAAGGGGAAGGAAAGCGGCACAAGCGACAAGGACTTCTTCCGCATCAAACGCGGCGATGTGCAGTTCACCACGGGCGGAACAGGCATTGCCCACTCCGAGTTCAACGAACACCCCTCGGAGACGGTGCACTTTCTACAAATCTGGGCCAAGCCTTGGAAGGACGGTCTCCCTCCAAACTACCACACCATGCACTTTGACGACGCGTCCAAGAGGGACGCCGCCAAAAGGGGCGCGTTTGTCACAATCCTAACGCCCCTCAAGGCCGGCGAGAACGCCACGGCCGAGGAGGAAAAGGCCGCCGAGCCGGTCGTAGCCGGCACAATCCCAATCCACGCCGACTTTGCCATGGGGGCCAGCGTCGTGGCGCCACAGGGAGAGGTGGTGTGGACCGTCGGACGGGAGGCAACAAAGAACAAGGACCGCAAGGTGTTTGTGCACTTGCCCATGACGACGACGAACACGGAGCACAGGGGCACAGGCGCCAGCATCCGGATCGACGAACGGGCAGTGCTCCGGGAGGGAGACGGGGCATTTATTGACGGGGTGCATGCAGGAGACAAGCTGTCGTTTACGTCTGTAGGAGATGCCGAGGCGGAGATTATCGTGCTGGACACTTGCTAGGGTAGATGTGTACATTGTAAAGAGAACATGTATAATTATTTTTAAGGAGCTGAAGGAGCGGATAATGAGAATCAGAGGTTGACCTCGACACGGCCCTCGGCACCAGGGGCCTTGGCCTCGAGGGTAGGCAGAAGATAGGTAATGTCGTCCCAGGGGTGGCGGTAGAGGCCGGTGCGCAGACGCTTCTGGTCGAGGAAGTGGGCAATCAAGCCGATGCTGCGGCCAAGGACGAAGAGACCGTTGAGGACGCCCATCTTGAGGTAGTCCTCGGCCTCTTCGGGGCTGAAGGCGCCGCAGTTGCGGAGCAGGTCGACGAAGCAGACGGCAACGCAGCCATCGACGTTGAGGATGAGGTTGTCCTTCTTGGAGGTGGTGACAGACTCGACGGCGAGGGCATAGTCGAGCAGCTTGTGGCTGGGGAACTTTTCAAGGACAAACTGCTTGACGAGCTCGACACGCAGATCCGGGTTGTTGCGGGACTTGACACGGTGGCCAATGCCGGGGATGAGCTTGTTGGCCTTGCGCATGCCGTCGACAAACTCGCGGGGCGAGAGGCCCTGGTCAAAGGCAGCCGTGAACTCTTCGGCAGCGCCGTCGAGAGCACCGCCGAAGCGGGAGCCAATGGTGAGGAGGCCGGACACGAGGGCGCTGATGAGGTCCTTGCCGGCACGGGTGGTGATGATGGTGTTCATGGCGCCGGAGACGGCGGGGCCGTGGTCGGCGGTGAGCATGAGGACCATCTCGAGGAACTTGGAGGCGTAGTCGGGCAGGCGGCGGCGGAACCACAGCAGCGACATGACGCCGCCAATGCCGATGTCCTCTTTGAAGACGTCGGAGATGGGCATGCCGGCGTAGAGCAGCTCCTGGCCGCGGTCGTCGGAGATGGTGGAGATGAAGGCGGCAGGCTTGCGGATGAGGCCGAGCTCCTGGGCCCACGAGTAGTCAATCGGGATCTTGGGGACGGAGGGCTCGGCGGCGGGGACAATGGCGCCGCGGGCGACCTCGGCGTCGTAGACCTGCTTGAGCAGGGCCGGCATGTCCTCGAAGGAGTCGGGGACGAAGAAGCCGGCGGCGCGCATCTCGGCGTTCTTCTTGGCGGCCGTCTCGAGCTGGGAGTTGGCAAAGGAGCCGGCGTGGCCGAACTGGACCTCGGTCTTGAACATGCTGGCGCAGGTGCCAATGGCCCAGGCCACAATGGGCTTGGTGATGACGCCCGACTTGACGGCGTCGATGACGCGGTACTCCTCGACGCCGCCGACCTCGCCGAGCAGGACGAGGATCTTGCAGGCGGGGTCGGCCTGGTAGCGCAGCAGGTGGTCGATGAAGGTGGTGCCGGGGTAGCGGTCGCCGCCAATGGCAACGCCTTCGTAGACGCCGTCGGTGGTCTGGGAAATGATGTTGTTGAGCTCGTTGGACATGCCGCCGGACTTGGAGACGTAGCCGACGGAGCCCTTGCGGTACAGCTTGGAGGCGACAATGTTGTCCATCATGCCGCCGGTGTTGCCGATCTTGAAGCAGCCGGGCTTGATGCCGCCGACGGTGGCGGGCCCGATGATGGTGACGCCCTTCTTGGCGGCAATGTGGGCGATTTCGCGGGCACGGCGCTCGGGCACGCCCTCGGCAATAATGGCAATCGTCTTGATCTGCGGGTGCTGCATCAGCTCGAGCGTGGAGCTGTAGACGCTGCGCGACGACGCGAAGTTGACGACGACGTCGACCTCGGGGTTCTTGGCCACGGCCTGGTCGACCTGCTGGTACACGGGCAGCAGCGTCTCGCTGGTGCCCCAGTACATCTTGCTGACAAACTGGCCGCCGAACGTGTAGATAACGCCGGCGACGGACGGCGTCTTGCGCTTGCAGATAAAGTCAAAGTCCAGCATGCCCTGGACGGCGCGCGGCTGCAGGCCGTAGACGAAGCAGCGCGTCTTGTCGGTGAACAGCGCGTGCGCCGGGCCGGGCGACAGCGGCCGGCTCGGGGCGGCAAAGCGCGTGATGTTGTCGTTGGCAGCCATTGTTGTCGGGAGGTGGGCAGAGGAGCGGGCAGCACTTGCAAAGGGGAGGGGGCAGGTGGGGCATTTATCGCCCGCACTTCCCCAAAACGCCCTCAACCCCTCAACGGACGGGCTGCCCCACCCCAACGCCGCGTGTTGGGGCCACAAAAGCCAGGGGTTTAGGGATTTTAGCCTGCAGGGCTGCTGGGGCGTTGCAGGCCTTTTAATTGGCAGCACCTGCAAGTCGACCTGGCCTCGCACCCCGCCCGAACACCACCACCTCGTGTTGTCGTTGCTGTCGCTGCTGCTCAACTGTCCAAGCATGTCTGCCAAGTCCATCTTCGAGGCCGACGGCAAGGCCATCCTCAACTACCACCTCACGCGCGCCCCCGCCATCAAGCCGTCGCCGCTGGGCCCCGCCCCGGCCCACAACGCCCCCCTGAAGCTGGCGTCGCTGCATTTTGCCGAGGGCGCCAGCGTTGCCGGCGTGCTGGACGCGGCCGAGGCCACGCACCCGTGGCTGCTCGAGAGCGGCGCCCGCTTCGTTGCCAAGCCCGACCAGCTCATCAAGCGTCGCGGCAAGAGCGGCCTGCTGGCGCTGAACAAGACGTGGGCCGAGGCGCGTGCGTGGGTGGCGGAGCGTGCAGGCAAGGTGCAGAAGGTCGAGACGACGGAGGGCGTGCTGCGCCAGTTCCTCGTCGAGCCGATGGTGCCCCACGCGCAGGAGACGGAGTACTACATCAACATCAACTCGGAGCGCAATGTGAGTTTTTCTTCTCTCTTCTCTCGCTGACAACAGGGCGACTGGATCCTCTTCACCCACGAGGGCGGCATTGACGTTGGCGACGTCGACGCAAAGGCCGAGAAGCTGCTCATCCCCGTCGACCTCGACCAGTACCCCTCCAACCAGGCCATTGCCGACGCCCTGCTCAAAAAGGTCCCTGCCGGCCTCCACAACGTCCTCGTCGACTTCATCACGCGTCTCTACGCCGTCTACGTCGACTGCCAGTTCACCTACCTCGAAATCAACCCCCTCGTCGTCATCCCCAACGCCGACAAGACCTCGGCCGCCGTCCACTTCCTCGACCTGGCGGCCAAGCTCGACCAGACGGCCGACTTCGAGTGCGGCTCCAAGTGGGCCATTGCCCGCTCCAGCACCGCCCTGGGCCTGGCCCGCGCCGTCTCCTCCGCCGTCGAGATCGACGTCGGCCCGCCCTTGGCCTTCCCGGCGCCCTTCGGCCGCGAGCTGTCCAAGGAAGAGGCCTACATTGCCGACCTCGACGCCAAGACCGGTGCCTCGCTCAAGCTGACCGTGCTGAACGCCAAGGGCCGCATCTGGACCCTGGTGGCCGGCGGCGGCGCCTCCGTCGTCTACGCCGACGCCATTGCCTCCGCCGGCTTTGCCGACGAGCTGGCCAACTACGGCGAGTACTCGGGCGCCCCCACCGAGACCCAGACCTTCCACTACGCCCGCACCGTGCTGGACCTGCTGATCCGCGCGCCCATGTCCCCCAAGGGCAAGGTGCTCTTCATCGGCGGCGGCATTGCCAACTTCACCAACGTGGCCTCGACCTTCAAGGGCGTCATCCGCGCGCTGCGCGAAGTCGCCCCCACCCTGGTTGAGCACAATGTGCAGATCTGGGTGCGCCGTGCCGGCCCCAACTACCAGGAGGGCCTCAAGAACATGCGGGCGGCCACGCAGGAGCTCAAGCTCAACGCCCGCATCTTCGGCCCTGAGATGCACGTGTCCGGCATTGTGCCCCTGGCCCTCGTCCCCGGAAAATGGGAGAGTGCCAACGTAAAAGAGTTTGAGGCGTAGTTTGTGAATTGACCTGTATAATCTATGTATGCATCCACTACCCCATGGGCGCCACGGCAAGGCCCGCCACCTCGCTGCCGTCCGTGCTGCGCACCGCAAACGGCACCGTCCAGTTGCTGATCGCCACCAGCGTGCCGCTGGGCGCCGGCGACACGCCGCTGCTCAGGATGGCCGCGGCCCCCGGCGGCAGTGCCGGCAGTGTAAAATTGCGCTCGAACCCCGGCGTAGTGATGAGCCCCGCGCTGCACTCGGGCGCCGCCGCGCTGTCCGGGGCCGCCGCCTGCGTCTGCAGCCCGGCGAGGTCGATCTGTGCGTACTGGCCCTGCAGCGTGTAGTAGTCGGGCAAAATGTCGACGGAGCCGTCGGTGCTGATGTTGACGAGCCCAAAGTCCGACACCTCGTTGGCGTACTCGTACACGACGCCGCCGCTGAACACGGGCGTCATGGCAGCGCCGTAGATGGCCGGCACCTCCGAGAAGATGCGCGGTGCCGGCACGTTGCACCCGTACTCCGAGAAGAAGACGGGGATGCTGGCATTGGCAAAGCCCGCAATGAGCGTGTTGTAGCCGCTGGTGGCCAGGCTGCTGGCGCCGCACCAGCTGTAGCTGTTCAAAGCAAAGAGATCGGCACGGCTGGCGTTGTCTGCGTCGCCGGCGATGCTGCACTGGAAGTAGTTGAACGAGTCGAACAGGACCGACCGCACGTCCGCTGCCGAGTAGCCCACGGGGATGGGCCGGTCGGCGTGGCGCGCAATGTATGTCTTGATGTCCCGCGTGACGGCCCGGATGTAGCCCGGGTCGATGGCGCCGCTGTCCGCGTCGCTGATGACCTCGTTGCCCGAGAAGAAGAGCAGCGTGTTGGGGTAGTGCCGGAAGGCCTCGACGATGGCAAACGTGCGGTTGAGGTAGGACGCCGTGTACGTTGTCCAGGGCGCCGTGCCGTCGAGGGCCTCGCCTACCAGCGGCGAGTTGACGTCGATGAGCATGTACATGCCGGCGGCGTTGAAGATGCTAGCACAGGCGTCGTGGTTGAGGTCCGGGTCGAGGTTGTACACCCGGATGGCGTTGATGCCGAGCCGCTGCATCAGCGCAGCATCCCGAAGACACCGGGCCTCGTTGCTCAGCGGGTCGACCCCCAGGCGCGGGTTGTAGCCCGACGAGCCGCCGGGCTGGTAGGCCACGCCCACGACTTGGAACCGGTGGCCGGTGGAGGGGTTGACAAAGTCACGGCCCTGGATCTCGAGGGGGGGGAGGGCCCAGGCCAGGGGGGCGGCCAGGACAGAGAGGAGCAGGGAGACACGCATGCGGGAGATGGGAGGCGCCGTGGAGATGGAAGCGTTTGGCCATTTATGCAATGTAGAGGGGAGCAAGACGGGTCTGCTGCACGTTGCAGGCGACCTGTGACAAAAGGTTACATGGACAAGCGAGGCGAGACGTTTCAATAGAGTACATATGTCAAAAAAAGGAAAAGAAGGAAAAGAAGGAAAAGAAGAGCAAGGCTATGGATGTGCTGTAGCGTCGAACCGGCGGATGCCAAAGTAGCCATCCCACAGGGTTGAGCCCATCCAGAGCCACCAGTCGCGTGAGAAGCGCATGCCACGGGGTCCCAGACGAGAGGCATCCAGGTAGGCAATCTCGGCCAGGTGGATGCCAAGCACTGGCATTGCCATTGTCTTGATGACCCGTCGGAAGCTCTCGGCACTGGCAAACGTGCTTTCCGAGACGCCACAAAAGGCCATGCTGCGCGTCCACGACGACGCCACGCCGGCGTCAAGCCCCGAGACAACGGCAGCAAGAGAACAGACATAGAGGACAACGCCGCAGAGGGGGATGACGGCGAGGCCGTGGGGGGGGACGTAGGGGACGGCCTGACGGGCGCTATTCTTTTGGCGGCTCATTTCAATGGAGAGGTGTCTTTTGGTGCTCATTTAGGGGGGGCCAGTTATCATTACCTTCCAATGTATTTTACATGAAAAAATAAAAAAAATCTAGGTACCTTTTGGAGGTTTACAGTGATCGACGCTAGTATACAAAGGCGGGCTGGCGCCGGCGATCTCGCCACGTCTTCCATGCGCGCTGTCCCAGGGCCCGTACGGTGGGGAGGCTTGTCACGATAATGGACACGGACACCTCGAGCCCTGACCATATCAAACTGTCCGTATTGTCCCACGTCGGGTTGGCCGAGTGGACGCTGAAATGAAATAAAAAGTGCAGACGCACACAGCTGGTAGCCAGGATGAAAATGCCCAGACTAAACATGACGAGTGCCGTCATTGTCGTCGCCGCGGTCGCCAGACGCACCAGCGCCGAGCCGCTCGGCTTGCTGGCCAA
Source organism: Chrysosphaeria jannelii (assembly GCA_020002325.1). Taxonomy (NCBI): domain Eukaryota; kingdom Fungi; phylum Ascomycota; class Sordariomycetes; order Ophiostomatales; family Ophiostomataceae; genus Chrysosphaeria; species Chrysosphaeria jannelii. The sequence goes on along the minus strand of JAGKRY010000040.1, from coordinate 23,603 downwards.
GCCCGGCGAAGGCGGAATGGACTGCACAATGGCCATGGAGGGGTACATTCGGCAGGCGGTCTTGGCCGGCGCGCCTGATAGGAGGCTCTTGCGCAGCGCCGCAAGCAATGGCCATGGCAGGACCAGGACGGCGGCGTCCTGGACAATGCCGAACCACGCTGCCACGAGGGCAAGGGAGCGTACATCGAGGCAGGACGCCTGCGGGGCGGTCCGCGGGTCCTGGGTAGACGTCCATTGCGTCCAGATGGCGTGGATGGGCCGGCATTGCAGAATGTCGAGGACGAGAAAGACGAGTGTTGGGAGGATGACAAAGGCAATGGCGGCGTAGACGGCCGTGCGGAAGAGGGCAAAGGAGCGCCAGTAGCGGCGGGACTCGGCGGACGTAGTGGCAGAGGGCTGTGGCCGGAAGAGACGGAGGTAGAGGAAGAGGAGGGACAGTTTGATGCAGGCAAGGACCAGGAGATATAAAATCTCGTCAATGTAAAAGGCCTAGGTGAGCCTCCAGCAGCACGAAAAGAGACATACCAGCATGGCGTTTTGAATGGCTTGTGGGGAGACGGCCCAGATATCGACGCCAAAGGCCGTTGCCGCCGCTATCACCATTAGCTTTTTCTTCCTTCTTCTCTCTTCTTTTCCATCTTCTCGTTTTTTCGCCTCCACCTACCGAATTGGCCGACAATCAAAAACGCTATAAATAAAGGCTATGGTGAGTGTTTTCGTCTTCTTCTCGCTCTTCGTGACCCTACCGTGACAAGAACCAGGAGGTAGTCGTCAATGGAAAGCCGCGCTGCTTGCGTGCACCGCCCATAGAGACGAAGACCCAGACACAGCAGTGCCGGCGCCTGGATCGCAAAGAGGGCAAGCAGACTCGGCCGCCGCGACCGGGCCACCCAGCCGCACACGCTGGCCACCTCTTTGAGCGTAGCCAGCGCATCGACGGGCGAGCAATGGGCCACCAGACAGGCCTGCGCCTGCTGCATGCGTGCCGCATCGGCCCGGATGCCGCAGATGGAGGCCCCGGCTTCCGCGGACATACTCGTCCAGCAAGACATCTCTGCATAAGCATATGTCTTTCTTTCACCCGTGCCATTTCACCACGTAAAAAGTATAGAAACTCATACCGCACATGATGGGGGGAGGACATCCATTCTGAGAGACAAGCCGACCGGACAAGACAAACAACAAAACGAACGGCTTTCACATCTTTTTATATTATTTCCTTCTCAGACGTAACCAATACACAAGTGAGCCACAAGAGTGAAGCACAGGTTGGACCTTTCGTAAAGACGAGTCACACATGGGTCGGACAAGGCCCAGTTGGACGCATTCACTTGCTGGTGAGAGACATCAGTGTCTCGATCAATGTATTCTTCTAACCTGTCCCAACTCCTTTTGCTAGAACTCCCCCCATGCTCCATTGATTTATTAAAAAAAAAAAAAAATACACTTTTTTTGTGGTTTTCCCATCCCCCCCGCTTTCTACCGTTCTACTCCATGCAATGCACCCGTTTCTACACCCACTACTTGTTCCATGTCACGTCCTGTAGAGTCATCGCATCACCTGAAAAGAATGGTGGGCGTGACGGCTCGCCAGACCAAGCGTGTTTCTACGACTCTTCGTGCCGACGAGGCTCACGAGGCTCACGAGGGCCTCCACGGTGGTTGCCATTGCCACCACGGCCCCCACGGCCTCCACGGCCACGGTAGAACCCACGGCCACGGCCACGGCCGCGGTGGCCGCCCTGGCCACGCCCGACGTTCTGGAAGCCGTCGCCCTCGCCGGCTGCAGGCTGTGCAGGCACCGGATCGGGCTTTTCATCGGCCCAGGACTCGCCAGGCGCAGCCGACGGGGCCGCGTCGGGGGCAGTGTTCTCCTTGGCCGTAGGAGGCTCGGCAGCCTCGGCTGCCGCCTCCGCCGCCTCGGCAGCGGCCCCCGCAGACACCTCGACCCATTCCTGGGAGGGGCTCTCGGCCGGGGCCTCCGTGGCAAACAGCGACATGGCATTGGCGGCCGCCATGGCCTTGATTTGCGCATCTGCCGTTAGCACACACTCTCGCACGCCGTCGGGGCCGCAACATACACGTCGTCTCCAGGGGCTCGTTGTTGATGCTGGTGGCCGTGTCGCTGGCGCCCTGCACAAGCTTCAGCATGGCGGAAACGCCGGCCTCGTCGCCGTTGTAGACCTGCAGCAGCACGCCCTCGAGGGCGCGGTTCTCGTCGAGCTGTGCGTTCTGGTCGACGTCGCGCCGGGACGCCGCCAGCCGCAGAAACTGCGACAGACACAAAAGAGCCCCGTGGACGGCCGTTTGCACCCGTGTGTCGGCCGCAGCGGCCGCGTCCGCCAGCGCGGCGGCCTTGGCGGCCTCGAGGGCCGCTTCTGCGGCCGCCACGGCGGCGTCCTTGTCGGCGGCGGCCTGGGCACGCATCTCGGCCTCGAGCTTCTTGAACTGGCTGTGCTGCTCTTCGAGCTGCACAATCTGCGCCTGCAGGGCTGGTTTCTTGAGGTGCTGCGCCTTCTGGTCGGCGTTGATGATCCTGAGCGCCACCAGCTCGTCGAGCGTCTTGTCGGCGTGCTCGGCAATGATGCTGTCTGTTTTCGAGGCATTGGCCTGCCGTTAGTCGCGGCCGCTCCGCAGCGAGGAAAAAGCACCCACCAGCTTCTTGTTCGTGTTGCGGATGTTCCTGTCGTCAGCATGCACGTCCACACGGCCCTCGGACAACGTACTTGGCCAGCTCGCGCAGGTAGGGGTGCTCGGCGCCGTCGCCAGTGGCAGCGCCGCTGGCGTCGCCATTGGCGGCCGCTTTCGCCGGCGCAGGGCTGTCTGCGGCCGCGGGGGCGCGCGCGCTCGTCTTGGCGGCCGCTTGGGGCTCGGCGGGGGTGCTGTGCGTCGTGGCAGAAGGCATTGTTGTGGGTGTCAAAAGGCAAAAACGCTCCAGGTGGCCAAACAGAAACGGCCCCTATTGACCCGCCTCGGTTTGCCGCGCACGTGACCGCCCGTGCCCGGTCTCTCGCGTCACGTGGAGCGATGATGTAAGCATCGTCCGGCACAGTGGGTCTGGCCGCGGCACGGTGCAGGGTTGTCCGACACCATGAACCGACAAGGTAGGCAAGGAACGATGCGCCCCGGCGGTGCCCGCGGCTAACGAGAGACATCCCCGCACCCGCACGCTCGATACCCGGCGCCCCCAGCACCACACAGGCCCCAGCACAGCCCCGGGGCGCATCAGCACGGCCCGGAACCTCGGGAAACTGGGCCTTTGGGCCGGGCAGCGGCCCCGGCGCAGAGACGGCGCACGGCGGCGCACGCGGGGACGGCGTGGCCGCGGCAGGCCCAGGACACAACCAGACGGCGCTGTGGGCGGGCGACGCCGAGCGACGGCCTGCGCCCACAGGGCCGTCGGCCGTGGGCAGCCGGCCGCCAGCAGCAGCAGCGGCAGCGGCGGCGGCGGCGGCGGCTGCGGAAGGCGCGCAGAGTGCGCAGGGCGCGCAGGGCACGCAGGAGGCCCTCGCAGGGCTCTCGGCGGCCGAGCGATGGGGCGCCAAGGGCCTGCGCGCGCTCGGCGGCAACGCTGCGTACATGGCCGCGGCATCGGGCTACGGCCTCGATGTGGGCGCGCTGGGCATCGACATGGCGCACCAGGGCCTCCTCTGCGCACAGACCTTCTCCCTGCTCTCCAACGCCCCGGCACGGTCGGTTGCGCCCAGCTTCGCCCTGCCGGAGTGCTACAAAGTGTCGAATGTCGGCCCCGTGGAGAACCGCATCTCGGGCTTCAACGAGGAGACGCTCTTCTGGATCTTCTACTCGTGTCCCAACGACGTCAAGCAGTTCATGGCGGCCGCCGAGCTCGGCAACCGCAACTGGCGCTGGCACCGACGGCTCTCCATATGGCTCACCAAGGACGAGTCCTCTGTGCCGTCCCTCGTCGACCGCAACAAGGAGCGCGGCTTCTTCATCATCTGGGACACGACCCTGTGGCGCCGCGAACGCACCTCGTCCGAGCTGTCCGTCGACTACACCGAGCTCGAGACACCCACCGCCGTCACGGCGTAGCTGCTGCATCCGCACGCAATGAAAACCCTTGTATATTTTTACAAAAGAAAGTACATGGAAGTGAAAGTGAAAAAGTGAAAAAGTGAAAAAGGAGAAAAGTAAAAAGGTAAGAAATCTAGCCCGTCATCGCCATGCCCCGTGGTTGAACCCCTCCTCGAGCGTGCGCTCCTCCAGCGTCCGAATAAAGTCCCGGTGGCCCGTGCGGCCCGTCGCCGTGCCCGCCGCATCCACCCCATTGCTGAGGCCGCTCGGCTGCGCCCGGCTGCCCCTGCGCGGCGGGTAGTAGGCAGGACTGGGCTGCAGCCGGATGGGCTGTGTGGGGTCCAGCTGGCTCGCCACACGCTGGATGGCGGCCGGCACGCCCTGCTGGTCCATGGTCGCGGCGCGCTGCCGGCGCTGCTGCAGGTCCAGCGGCCCAGAGCCCATGCCCGTGCCGTACGCAGCCGTGGGCGTCATCTGCGGCGGTGCGCCGTACAGGTTCGGCACGTAGGGGCCCTGTGCGTAGCCGTGGTTGTACAGCGGCTGCTGGGCCTGCGCCTGCGCCTGCACCTGCGGGTACGCATAGGACGCTGCTTGCGCCATGGCCGCCTGCGCGCGCTGCTTGTGGATGGCCTCGGCCTGCTGCTGCTGCTGGATGCCCGGCGCCACCGTCCGGTTCAGCGCACTCGCCTTGAGGTTCATGGGCGGCACAAACGGCGCCGTGAACCGCTGCTGCGTGATGAACGGGTGGTAGCGGGCCTGCTGCGGCGACCACCGCTCCAGCGGGTTCGTGTGCAGCAGCCCCTGCACAAAGTCGACAAAGGCCACGCGGTTGTTCATCTCGCGCTCCACCTCGGCGGCCTTCATGTTCTTCCGCGGCATCGGATACGACTTGATGATCTCGGGCAGGCGCGTCGCTTCAAAGTAGTGCTTGCTCGGCTCCTCCTTGGTGCCGTTCTCGCGCGCATACTGCTCCATCGTCTTGAGCTGGTAGGCGCGGCGGCCGTACTCGTCCGTCTTGCGCTCGAAGAAGCTGCCCGACTGCTTGCCCATCTCCAGCATCCAGTCGGGCGGATGGCCCAGCATCTTGACTATGCGGTGCACCTGGTTGTACTCGGACGACCCCGGGAACAGCGGCAGGCCCAGGAACAGCTCCACCACAATGCAGCCCAGCGACCACATGTCAATGGCCGACGAGTAGGGCAGGCCCAGCAGCACCTCCGGCGAACGGTAGAAGCGCGACTGGATGTACGTGTAGACCGTCTGGCGCTCGTCGCAGGCCGAGCCAAAGTCGATGATCTTGATGACGGGGCTCTCGAGGTTCTTGAGCAGGATGTTCTCGGGCTTCAGGTCGCAGTGGATCAGGCGCGCCTTGTTGAGCAGCGCCAGCCCGTTAAGCAGCTGCTGCGCAAACACGCGCACCAGCGTCATGCTCAGCCCGCGGAACTGGTTCTGCTTGATCAGCTCGTACAGGTTGATGCTCAGCAGCTCAAACACCAGACACAGGTGCTGCCGGTGGATGAACGTGTCCTTGAGCCGCAGCAGGTGGTGGTCGTCGTTCTTGTCCAGCTTCGTGTTGAGCAGGTCCAGCACCGACACCTCCATCATGCTCTGGTTGAAGTAGGCCGTCTTGTTCTTGATCACCTTGACGGCCACCACCTCCTTCGTCTTGACGCTCTGGCACTTGACGACCTGCCCAAACGTGCCCTGGCCCAGCACGTCCAGGATCAGATAGCGGTTCTTGTGGCCCGCCTCCTCCGACCCCAGAATGTCGTTGACGTACAGAATGTAGTCGCTGTTCTCGTTGTCGAACCCGTCGTTCTTAACGCCCTTGCTCGGCTTCGTCAGCACGCGCCGCGGATTGCGCGACGACTCGTACTTGAAGTTCGGGTTGCTGATGCGGTACGTCGCCGGCAGATGCACCGTCAGTGCCTGCAGCGGGCTGATGAACCCGCCCTCCGGATTCGCCCGTCGCAGCGTCGACTGCGCGTGCAGCCGTGGCCGCAGCTCCGACACATGCCGCACCCGCCGGAATGCCGCTGCCGGACGCACCGCCGGCGACGGCGCGCTGCCCGCGGCCGCGGCCGGGAACGCGCGCGTGTCCGGCGGCGGCTGCGAGTGCTGCCGGTAGAAGGCCCCGTGGTCCCGGCCCGGCAGCTGGACCGGCCCGGATGCCGACGCCGACGCCGACGCCGACGGTCCCGGGACTGACAGCGGCGAGTAGCGGTGCGTGGCGCCCGCCGGGTGCGGCCGCAGCGGGTACTTGACGCCAGCATACGCGTCGCCGTCGGAGGCCGGGCTGCTCAGCGACGTCGGCGGCTGGTGGGCGGTGTGCACGCCGAGGAGCTGCGACGGCCCGCGGTAGCTGTTGTAGCGGCGCGCGGCGTCGCCAAAGGGCTGTTGGTCCATGGTGGCGCCTGCGTAGGGGTCGTGGTGTGGGAGAGGAGTGGAGTGCGCTGAGTCCACGCGTGCCAACAACGTGCAAGCGCAGCAGTCGTTGCAGAGCACGCTAAAAAAAGACTGATTGCGGGGGCGATGTGCTTTTCTCCTACCAAAAGCGACGTGCCCGCTGTATTTTTACATTTTTGGCAGTGGCTGCATAAGCATTGGCAACGTGAAAAAATTCATTCTCTTTTTAGATTTTTGGTTCCTATCCCCAGTACATGATAAAAAATAGTACCTAAATAAACGAAATGCAAAAAAAGAAAGAAAAAAGAAAAAAAGAAATCGTAAGAAGATCGCCTACTGCTGGTTGAACTGGTTGTAGTAAAGGTCCATGCCCATCTGGCGCGCGTTCTGGCCACCCATTGCGTTCATCTGGTTCATGTCCACCTGGTTCAAGCCCATCCGGCCCATCTGGCCCAGCCCCATGGCCATCTGGTTCATCTGCCCCATCTGGCCCATGCCCATCTGCCCCATCTGGTTCATCTGCCCCATTTGGTTCATCGGGTTCATCTGATTCATGCCCATCTGGCCAAGACCCGTCGGCATGTACTGTCGGTTGTCAAACCCGCTACTCGACTTGTCCTTGCCCCACTACACATTAGCACCCCCCGCCACCCCTCTCCACTTACGCTGCACTTCAACGGCCGCTCGCGCACCATGTACCCGTTGAGCTGGCAAATCGCCGTCGCTGCGTTCTCGTGCGTGTCCATCTTGATAAAGGCAAACCCGCGGTCCGCCTGGAACCGCGACCCCAGCACCTTGCCAAAGTTGCAGAACAGCGGCACCACGTCCTCCTCCGTCGTGTCCGCCGTGATGTTGCCCACGTAGCACGTCGTCTGCGACGGCGGCGTCTGGCTGAGGATCGTCTCGTAGCTGTTCGCGCCGTTCGTCGGGAAGTGATGCGGCACGTACGGCGTCGCGGCCATGCCAAACTGCTGCTGCGTCGCCATGGGCTGGCCCTTTTGGTTCGCCCAGTTGCAGCGGATCGCCCGCGAGCCCAGCCGGCTGCCGTTCATCCGCGCAATCGCATTGTCTGCGTCGGCCCGGTCGCGGAACGCCACAAAGCCGTAGCCGCGCGAGCGCCCTGTCTTCATGTCCCACATCACACGCGCCTCCGACAGCGTCCCGTACTGCGCAAACGCGCTCTGCAGCGCCTCGTCGTTGATTTCGTTCGACAGGTCGCCCACGAAGATGTGGTAGTGCGCCGACGTGTCTTCGCGGCTGCTGGTGTTGGCCTGGTAGGCCCAGTTGACCCGGATTTCCTGCCGCTGATTAGCCCCGCCCCTGCTGCTACCACAAGACCACCTACCAGCTGGTGGACACGCCGTCCATTGAGCGTCTGCATGGCTCGCTCGGCTGCCCCGGGGTCGTCGTACTCGACAAAGCCATAGTTGCAGCCCCGTGCCTACTCGTCAGCCCCCGCCCCGCACCTCCCTCCACCCACTCACGTTCTTGTCCGGGATGATCTTGACGCTCTGCACGTGGCCCGCCGTCTCGAAAATCTGCCGCAGCACCTCTTCCGTCACCCGCTGGTCCAGCCCGCCAACGTACAGCGCCCGCTTGTTAGGCTCTGGCGCAGCCCGTCGGTAGCCACCAGGCGACACCAGGCCGTCCGACGCCACCGTCGGAATAGCGTTGGTATTGCTGCTGTTATTGTTGTTACTGCCGCTGTTGTTGTTGTTGCTGCTGTTGCTGCCCTGGTTTTGCTGCTGCTGCTGCTGGCCCTGCGGAACGTGCAGAGGCATGCCTCCATATGCAATGTTCTCCGCCATCGTGTCGAGCAGTCAAATCAAAAGAAAAAAAAAAGGTCTCAAGTAGAAAACAGCCTAGAAAAAAAAACGAAAAAAAAAACGAAAATCAAAGAAAAAAAAGAAAAACACTTTGCAAATTCTGTGCCTCAGAATGGAGTAGCATTGTCCCTCCAAAAAGGACCCTGGCCCACGCGTCCTGCGGGGGTAAGGGGCCTACCGTCCCGCTATATTCACTCTGTATTTTGCCGGCGTTTGGGCGCTGCCCTGGAAAAGCACCCACTTTTCGTCCAACAGTGGGTCGTGCCCTGCCTGTGGTGTGAGCTGTAGGTACCCTTTTCTACGGCACAATCACGCTGCCCTAGGCCCTCCCTCCCCTCCTCGCCCTTCCGCGCCGTACTGCCTCTCCCGCACCCCAGACACCCCTACGGTACATAGCCTTGGCCGCCCCATACCCACAAGACAGCCCGTCGCCCGATACCGCACGGTGGGTCTGTGGCACGTGACGTGCTTATGTACGCCGCAGGGCTGCGTGCGGCCGGCGAGCCATGGCTGCACCGTCGGGAAAGACCCCGCTCGAGTCGATGAGCAGGATCATTGACCAGGCCGTATGTGTTGTGGCAGACAGTGCAAAGAGGCTTATGTAGTTTATCCATGTAGGCGCCACCCTAAAGAGCCAGCTGCGCAATGGACAGCCCCTTTCCATTGGCCGCGACGACCAGAAGCTGCTGGAGCTCAACTCTAGCTTGAACATCTCCATCGATGCTCTCGAGACCGAGCTGCTCATGGTCAAATCTGTCATCTACCACGACCTAAAGACCGCCCGAGATGGTAACCATGGCCAAAACGCAGTCCCTAGCGAGCCCATCCAGGCGCCGTCTCCGTCTGCCGGTGTGGCGAGCCCAGAGCCGGCAGAGCCGTTTCCCCCTACTGGCAAAAGTCCAGGGGACCAAAAGGCCAGCCCTGCACCATCACCAGCGCAGTCCTCGCCAGACACGAGAAACACGCAGCCGGCGACTCCCCCAGTGTCTGTGTCTACAGGGCCTTCAGCGCCTATAGTGCCTGTGCCTGCACCTCCTACAGTGCCTGCAGCGCCAATAGCCCCCATTAGCCCTGTTGCAGTAGCCCCTGTAGCTGTATCTCCTGCCGCAATAGCCCCTCTAGCTGCAGCCCCTGCTCCCGCCACACCCGACGTTATCGACCTTACGGACGCCGATGGAGACCCCTCGGTAAAAATACAGCCTGCTGCCACTGCCGCCATGGACGTCGACATCGAAAACGACGTCGTCTTTGACATCGAGTCCTTTGCCACCGATGCTGCCCAAAACATCATGGCCATCGGCTCTCCACCACCACAGCAGCCCGTCGCCGCCATGGACACGCCAGCTGCCACCACAGACGACACCAGTGCCATCGACCTTGATGCCTATTTTGCAGAGTAATCCAGTAAAAATTAAATAAATAAATAAGGTTTTGTACAATTTCCCCCCGTTGTCACACCCAGCCCCGCTGCTTCGCCAGCAAAAACTTAAAGGCCCCCATGCACTTTACCAAGTCATCCTCACGATGCGCCGAAAACTTGTAGTTCTTCTCGTCTGTAATCACCTGGAAACACAGCTGCTTCGACGGCCGCATCGGCTCGTGCTCAATCACGTCCAGAACAGATGAAATCGGGATAATGTCTCGCGCTCGATACTCGTTCGTGTCGCTATACAGCGTCAGGCTGTGTGGCCTCAACACCGCCCAGCGATTCCTCCCTCGCACATGGGCCGCCTTCCGCAGCTGCCACACCCAGCCCTGCCACACCGCCCGCTCCGGCGTAGCCATCTGCAGCGCCTCCATACTCGCTCGATGGTCTCTCGTCTGTGCCACGTCTCTGTCCACGTCCGATGCGTCGGACATTCCCATCTCGTTCCCTGACCATGCCGCAGACTCCATGCGCCGCTGCCCTGGCGTCTGTGCCCGACAGGGGACATGTGGCTCTGGCGAGCTGGAGAGGCCACGGTCGTGGTCGTACTGATGGCCTTGTGGTGTGGGGAACATGGGATGTGCCAGTGACGTTCGTCGAAGAGCCTCTGACCTTATGAATTGCTCCTCTTCCTGGCTGCTCTTGGACTGCGACCGAATGGCTGCGAGCCATGCCGCCACTTCTTCATCGGAGCTGGCTTGGAAATGGTGGTTTCGACACGAGGTGAAGACGCCAAACATGTGCTTTCTCTTTTGCCTCGCGTCGTTCGGGTAGGCAATCGCCGTCACATTGGACAGGAAGATTTTGAGCTGCAGCTTATCCTCCTGGCTGCTCCTATAGACAAAGAGGATATTCGGCCGGAGCACAAAATACGCTGATTTCCACGTCTACCATGAGTACTCCCGTCCAACAAAAAAAAGAAAAAAAAGAAAAGACATACCTTTGTTTTCTGTGTTCGCCGTTGGCAATAGCCTGCCTTGATGATTTTGTCCAGCTCAAAGGAGCCATTTTGGTTAATGCCGGCTTGTAGTGTCGTCATTTCTATTTCTCGTCGTCGTCTTCTCTATGGCAAAGATCACAACGTGTTGCCAAAAAAGACAGCCAGCAAAGGTGTTCTTAAATAAATTGGAAAGGGTTAAATTTCGTCTTCAAAAAAAGTCAAATGATCGGCAGTTCACTTTACGTATGACCCAAGATGGCAAGACCCACTTATTCTTTGGTTCTCTTTTTATCAAAAAAAGGGGATTCCGTCATGGAAAACGTCTCCTACCGTCAGACTCTTGAGAGCCTATCATGTATGCTGTAAACTAAGAATGTCATATGAGAATGGCTTTTCCGAGAACTGCATAATATGCTCCTGCTGCTGTTGGCAGCAAGTCTTTTTGTCTCAGCCTTTCAGGGGTTCTCCACAATCTACAGCAAATGTACCCTTTTTTTGATGGGTAAGACGCATCGTGACGATACAAAAAAAAGAAAATAAAGGGTCTTTTTCAAGGGCGTGTGGAATAGTTTTACCTTGAGACGACATGTCTTGGGAAAAAAAAAAGATAGAAAAGATGGCTGCGTTGTCGAGGCCTTCGACTGGTTGGCGGAGAATGAATGGTGGCCTGGTGCAGATTGTCGCTCATGGCTGCGGTAGCCGCCTTGCTCATCTATCCCAAACACCCACTTGAAAGTGCTTCCCAACACAAATCATGTCTCGACGTTTGACGCTCGGGCGGCTCAGGCCCTTCGGTTTTTATGTGGCAACTTTTTCAGGGTCCTTTCACCGTTTCACGCATACTGCACGTGACATGACGTCACTGCTCGTTTGGAGAAACTTTTCTGGTGGGGAATGGCTTTGGACGGTCAAGATGGAAAAGGACTGTCGTCAGTGCAAGGAGACAAGGGCGAATCATCTGGTCCGCTCACAGCCCCTTTGCGATGCCTGCTACTGTAAATTTATAGTCACAAAAACGGTCAAACGGTTGGAAGTATTGAGCAGAGACGTGCGCTATTCGCAAGCCAACCCACACCAACAGGGCCCTGTTGTACGCAAGTTTTGCGTGGGTCTCTCTCTCGGGCGCTCGTCGTCTTCGCTCGTGGACATTTGCGAGCAAATATGCCAGAGCCGCGAGTCCCGCAACAAGGACGTGGGCTTTTCCGTCCATGCCGTCCATATCCGGCTGGATGGCGAGGCAAACGACATGCTGGACGCTTGGCGACGACGCTATCCACGTTTCACCTTTGAAAGCATCCCTCTAGAGAGGGCTTTCGCGCTAGACACCATAGACTGGTCCGTGATGCCATGCCCACAGGGGAAAGGCCTTGCCACAGCAGAAGATCTGCACAATATGCTCTCCAGCCTTCCCTCGATGACATCAAGGCAGGACATTCTCGACTTGCTTGTACGAAAACTTCTCCTTTCCTCGGCTGCTGGCAAATACGATGCCCTCCTTCTTGGCAGCAGCACAACAGCTTTGGCCGAGCAGACACTCGCCGAAACGGCCAAAGGCCGTGGTTTCTCTTTGCCCTGGCAAATCAATGACGGCCCCATCGATTGCGGGCGTCATACTACCCTTGTCTGTTATCCCGTGCGGGAATTGTTCCGCAAAGAGCTCGTCACATATGCCCGTCTGACCACGCCCTCATTGGAAAAGGCCGGTCTTCTGGTGGATGACGTGGAGAGTGACGCAGCGATTGTCTCACACAAGGACGTAAGCATACAAGACATCATGGTTCGCTACTTCCGGGACGTCGAGGTAAATTACCCGTCCATTGTGGCCAATGTAGTGCGGACAACAGCCAAGCTCGAACGAAACCGTCACCACGAGCAGCAAGAGTGTCAGATCTGCAGCATGCCATTAGACGAAGCCAGCGATGAACGGTGGCGAGGTGAAATGGGCATGGAGGTGCCCGTGGGTGATGGAGAACAGTTGTGCTATGGCTGTGAACGATCATTACGTCTGTGACGAAACATCATCACTTTCGTCCTCTTGACCATGAATATACGTATTATGTTTTGGAAGAACATAGGTGCCTGTGCTTACTTTTTTTGTATTATATAACGAAGGTGTGCCTGTTTTATATTTCTTTTCTCTAAAAACCGCAAAAATGGCGTACAAGCTTGCACCATACTCTGCTTTAACAGCAGATGAACTTGCTAAGCAATTGGAAGTAGCACTAAAAAATGCGACGACAGCGCATGAGCTCTTGACTCCGTCTTTCCACGGGCATGAAGCAGACTTTTGGCCCGCGTTTCAAAAAATACATGGTGTATCGTTTCTAAAGGTTATCGTCTCTCCTTCTCTAAATCCTTATGATGTAGCCGAACTCATCAGTCGGAATGCTACGACCCTTACAGAGCTGAAGCTTTTTGGCCTGCTCAAAAGCCAGGCCGAAGTAATTTTTGATGCCATCAAGAATTGCACCCTTTTAGATGCGCTCAGTATTTCGAATGCACTCATACATGATTACCTTCCTTTCCTTGACGGCGCTCTGACCGCCAGGCGGATGAACAGAATTGCCATTCGCTCACCATGTGGCGAAGGATGGAGGTCGTTGAGTCTGCTCCTCCGAGACAAAAAAGTTCCCGAGATTGACCTACAAGACGTTCAGTTTATAGATGACAAATTTATCCGCCGGCTTGCTACTGGCTCGTCCACGGGAACCGAGAGAGACGTGGACAACAAAGCCATCCGGAAAATTGTTCTTGCGGGTACATATGTGACCATGGCGAGTGTCTCCTTTCTGAAAAGAATTGGGGGGATAGAAGAAATTGATGTCCGTGGCTTTGGGTTTCGCAATACTCTTGAAGAGAATGAAGGGGGTGTGCTCGTAAAGTATAACTATGAACCGCCAGTGAATCCATAGCCACAATACAATGTGGTGCCGATGTATATCCCAAGCATGAAGATGATAGCGCGTGCGACTTCGGTCTAGGGAAAAGGCGATGCTATCGACGGACGTATTGGTGGCGTTTTGGTCAAGTACAAGTACCCTCCGGGCGACAGAAGAGCGAAAGCACATTAGATTGTAAGCTTTTATTTGCATGCTAGTCCAACCAAGTCATTATTACATGGAAATCTATATAGAAATAAACACCAGAGCGCTATGCCGCGACGTCCTTTGTAAAGAAGCGGCCCTCTACGGCGCGCACCCACTTGTTTGTCTGCTCGGCAAGGCTGAGGGTCAGGATGGTGTGGGGCAGTATACGGGCCAGGTGGGGGAGGAAGCCCTTGTAGATGGCCAGGAAGCCTTCCGTCTTGACGGTCTTGCCGAGGCAGTCGAAGACGCCAGAGTAGAGGTTTCCGTTTTGGTTGTACATGCGCGACATGATGGTATCGGGCGGATGCATCACAATGCAGACGACAAAGCCGCTTGCGGTGCTGCTGGCCAGGTGCAGCGCAGGGCCCTCTTCCATGCCCAGGTGGCGCTGCAGCCGCCGCTTGGCGAAAAAGTAGGTGGGTAGCTGCACGGAGCTGCCGAAGCCGGTGCGGATGCAGGCCGCGCCCACGCCGCGGTACAGGCCGCGCACGCCCTCGGCGCCGTAGATCTGGCGCAGGCCGTCGAGGGCGTTGCGGTACTGGTGCTGCGTGCCGACGGGCCTGTGGGGCGAGAAGCTCTGCAGCCGCGTCTTGACAAGGAAGAAGGGGCTGCCGGCGGCCGCGCCAATGATGCCCGAGCCGGCGCCGCAGAACATGTTGATGGGCAGGCTCTGGACAGAGTCGCGCCCGTAGAGGAGGCGGGTGAGGCCCTGGCGCATGGGCTCGTAGAAGCCGAGCCGGCAGCCGTTGAGCAGCACCTGGTAGACATAGGCACAGCCAATGCCGCGGTAGATGCCGCCGAGGCCCTCGTTGCGTACAATCACGGAGACGCCGTGGAGAGGGCCGCGGTAGTGGTGGGGCTGGTGGCCCTTGGCCTGCAGCTCGCCCTGGAGCTGCATGCGGATCTTGACCGTCTCGAACGGGTGCGTGGCCGTCACGGCGCCACACGCAGCAATGCCGCCGGCAATAAAGGCCCTGCTGTCAGCGTCTGAGCGCCGTCCGGCGTGCAGCCTACCCTGTGGTCGTGGACATGGCCTCTGCGAAGAAAAACAAAAAAGAAAAAAAAAAAAGGAGAGAAGCACAGAAGCAAGCGTCTTTTCTCTTATTCAGGTGTGTGTTTTTTATTTTCTATTTTCTATTTTATTTCTACTCGGGAGGAATGGTTGCAGAGCAAGTCTGCGTCTGCCCTGGCAAAAAGTGGCCCGCAAGTGGCGGCATCGGCGATTTTTCCCAGCAAAAAAATAAGTGGGTATCCGCAGGGGCCTGTCCGAGGCCGACGCAGTGGGCCGCCCCCGCGGCGACTGCTGTACCCTAGCGGGCGCTCCTACCCACCCGCATGGCAGGCGCAAACCCAGGCTTCCAACAACGACGCCCCCCACAGAGGAAAGAACGGTCCCGCATGCGACGCGCAGCCAGAGCCCCACTTTTATAGACCCCAGCGAGAGAGACCGCGGGCCATGGACAAGAACAAGAGCCAGACGGAGCTGGCACGGGTGGTGGGCGCGCTGCGGCCGACGAAGCGGTTTGTGCGCACCAACGCCGCGACGGCAGCCGCGACGCAGATCCTGTCGCTGGACTTTGACGACAATGGCGAGCTGTGCATGACGTCGGAAACCGACGAGACCATCCAGATCTACAGCGTGCGCGAGGGCCGGCACGCGCGGTCGCTGCTGAGCAAGAAGTACGGCGCCAAGCTGGCGCGCTTCACGCACTGGCGCTCGAACATTGTCTATGCCAGCACGCTGCAGAACCACGCCGTGCGCTACCTGGCGACGCACGACAACTCCTTCATCCGCTACTTCGACGGCCACACGGCCGCCGTCACGTCCGTCTCGATGCACCCCGGCAGCGACAACTTCCTGTCGTCCAGCCGCGACGGCACCGTGCGGCTGTGGGACGTCGCCAGCAAGCAGTGGACGGCCATGCTGCACATCAACAAGCCCTTCCTGACCGCCTGGGACCCCGCCGGCCGGGTCTTTGCCGTGGCCTCGGCGGCTGCGGCCTGCGTGCTCCTCTACGACCACCGCAGCATCGAGCGGGAGCCCTTTGCCACGTTTGACGTCGCCAGGCTGTCCGAGCACTGTCCCGGCATCGACCAGAAGAGCCTCATGCAGGGCTGGTCCTCGCTGGCCTTTTCCAACGACGGCAAGCACCTGCTCATCGCCACCCGCGGCGCCGGCCACTTTGTCCTCGACGCCTTCTCCGGCCAGCTCGTCGCCGTCCTGCGCAAGTCCGGCCCGTCGCCACAGCGTGCCGTTGCCGGCGAGGACGACGGCTCGGTCCCCGAGACCAGCGGCGACTGCTGCTTCTCGCCCGACGCCCGCTTCGTCATTGGCGGCGGCCTCTCCAGCGTCATGGTGTGGGACCTGGCTGCCGACGTGCCGTCCACAAAGATGCTGGCCCCCGCGCACGTGCTGCAGGACAAGTGCGAGGCCGCCGTCGTGGCCTTCAACCCGCGCTTCAGCTTCCTCGCCACGGCCGGCCAGTCGCTCTCCTTTTGGATACCCGAATCTACATAGCTCTACATAGATGACGCAAAAACCCTCGTTTTTTTCTTCATAAACTACCCCCCGTTTTCACAGCGCGACAAGCCTCTGCAGCAGCACGCTCTCCGTGTTGGATATTTGCTGCTCCCGCTCCATTTCCTGCACGCAGTCCTCCATGGTCATGTCGTACGTCTCCGAGAAGATCCGCTCAATCTCCTCCTTTTCCGGGCTCCAGAATATGTTCAGCGCCCGCTCCAGCCGCAGCCGGTGGTCCGTGTCCTGGCCCTCTATCCGCAGACACGCATAGAACGGCTCTGCCGCCGCCCTGTTCCGGTCGCTCAGCACGGCCTGCAGATGTGCAATGGTGCTGTTCGTAAACTCGCTCTGCTTTTTGTACGGCGCGTTCGCCGTCGACGCCAGGAACTGCTCCGGGCTCCGTCGACACACAATCTCCCACACCTTGTCGGGCGGGCTGCTCTTGCCCAGGGCCCTCTGGTCTGCCTTGACGACGGCTGCATCGGTCGGCCCCCGCGGCCGCTGGCTCTGCAGGAAGACGCTGTAAAAGTCCCGCTCCTCTGCCGTGGCAAACTCAAACACATTCTCCAGCAACGGCCGTCCAATCGCCTGTTCGTAGGCCCTTGTCAGCACCTGCAGGTCCTCGTACGACTTGGGCAGCAGAATGTCCGCCACCATGTCCCTCCGCAGCGAGCTGTCGCGCAGGCCCGGGCTCCGCGTGACGTTGAGCATGTACACATCGCTGCCCACAGGCCCCCGTCCGAGCACCGTGACAAACAGCTTCTGGTACTGGTTCTGCGTCTGGATGCTGTTGAGCTTGTGCATCATGCGCACGTCGGGCGGCTCCTCGTACGCCCGGCAGATCTGCGCCAGCTCGTCGGCCGTCTTGTCCAGGAAAAAGGCAATCGCCTGGTCTGCTGTTTCTAGCCCTCCCACCGTCTTGGCCCCTGCAAATGCACTCTTGCTTGGCTCGATGGGGCTGTAGCCCGGGGAATATGTGTCTGCCATGCTGCGTCTTGTTTTACGTTTGTTTGTCTCTTTGGGGAAATGGAAAATGATGGAACAATGAAAATGAAATCTCTATCTTTTTTTGTCACTTTTTGATGGAAAAGCACGCTATTTTTGGCGGTTTTCTGGAGTTGGATCCCCCCTCGCCATTCACACTACCCATGCCACCATTCATGTCCTACGGGAATGATTACATGTGTACATCCATTGCCATGGCTGCCCATCACCCTAGCCCTTTTCACTGGTAGCACGTTCCGCAGTGGCTCTTGCCTCGCCATTCACAGTCTCGCCACCCGTCTCGCGCTTCTTATACACTGCTTACATAATGGATATGACGGATATCTTTTGCGTGCACAAAGACGACGGACGGATCCATGGCGACGTTTACGACCAGCCAGCAATGGCTCGACCAGAGCACGCTTCTGATTGAAGCCCACCCACAGACAGTGCGCGTCTTGCTCTTTCGGGCGACTCACTGACGGAAACAGACGAAAATAGCTTGCCGATACTCCGTCCGGCCAAAACCAGCAGCAAGAGACGGCGAAAAAGACGCCGCTGCACAGCCCCGCGGGAAGCTCGTTCTGAGGACGGTGGAGCCGGCGAGCGGCGTGTGTCTCAAGTACAAGACGACAAAGGCCGCCGAGGTGACGAGGATGCTGCAGCTGCTCGGACAATTGAGCCGTTTGCAGGCCGGACTCCGTGCCGTCGACGACGCCCAGGAGGACGCGCCCATGCCCGGCGCAGACGAGGCGCCGGCGCCGAGCAAGGGGAAGAAGAAAAAGGGAAAGCGATAGTCTAATCATTCTATACTTTGCACATTCATAACAACGCCAAAACGCCATGTAAAAAAGAAAAAAAAACAAAAAAAGCACTAGAAATCATCGTCAAACGAAATACCACCCGACCCTGGCTTGGCCTCCGACTCCTCCTTCTTCTTTGTGCTGGCCATGACGCCAGCCTTTTGGTAGTCGCCCACACGCTTCTCAAAAAAGTTGGTCTTTCCACCCAACGAGATATTCTCCATAAAGTCAAACGGATTCGTAGCAAGGAACACCTTTTCATTGCCGAGGGCCAACAAGAGACGGTCTGCTACAAACTCAATGTACTGCTTCATCAGCGTAGAGTTCATGCCCAGAAGAGCGCACGGAAGGGCCTCTGTCAGAAACTCCTGCTCAATCTTGACGGCATCCACAATAATCTCCCGAATCAGCTCCTTGGACGGGCGGTTCTTCAGGTGGGAAAACAAGAGGCAGGCAAAGTCTGTGTGGAGGCCCTCGTCACGCGAAATGAGCTCATTGGAAAAGGTCAGGCCCGGCATCAGGCCGCGCTTCTTGAGCCAAAAGATGGACGAAAAGGCCCCGCTAAAGAAGATGCCTTCGACAGCGGCAAAGGCCACGAGCCGCTGCCCAAAGGTCGAGTTCCGGTCCGAGATCCAGCGAAGGGCCCAGTCCGCCTTTTTGCGGATGCAGGGAATGGTGTCAATGGCATTGAACAAGTGTGTCCGCTGCTCTAGGTCCTTGATGTACGTGTCAATGAGCAGCGAATACGTCTCCGAGTGGACATTCTCCATCATAATCTGGAACCCGTAGAAGCAGCGGGCCTCGGGAATCTGCACCTCGCCGCTAAATCTCTCCACTAGATTCTCATTGACAATGCCGTCCGAGGCCGCAAAAAAGGCCAGGATGTGCGAAATAAAGAACCGCTCGTCGTCATTGAGACGGTTGTTCCAGTCGTTCAGGTCCTTGGACAGGTCAATCTCCTCGGCCGTCCAAAACGACGCCTCGGCCTTTTTATACATTTGCCAAATCTCATGGTACTTGATGGGGAACAGCACGAACCGCTGTGGATTTTCCTGCAAGAGAGGCTCGTCGGCCTCGTCGGCCTTGGCATCCTCCTTGGCCGCAGAAAAGTCGAGCTGTTTGCCGGAGATATCAAGAGACTGCAGGGAGCTGGCCGCCTATGCGATTAGTATAATGGAAGCGAGATAGGCCACATACAGCTTTGGAGGGCGTGGTGTTTGCGTCTGGCATTTTCAGCTAACAATGGGCAAAACGTTGAAAGGAGAAAGGAGAAAGGAGAAAGGAGAAAGGAGAGAACAGAGAAAACTCTTGTGCAGTTGAAAAAACGGCAGAAAAATGTGTTGGCAATGGGCCCTTATATACATCCAAGATACCTCTAGGCACAGCTAGCGCGAAAACAATGCCAAATATAAATGGAAAAGACGCGACGCGTTGCGTGAGCGACTCCCTTTGCGTTCTAGAGCGGCAATAGCGGTATCAGTCGAGGTGCACAGCGCTGGACCCGAGGGCCGAGCCAAGAAATACTCGCAATGCCCCTCCATGACCCCTGTCGAGGTGGGTCTTTTTGGTGATGACCTGAGCATCACAAATTCACGATTTATCATTTTTATAGACACTTGATCACTCATCTTTCAAATCTATTCCTGTCGTTTTATGCTGCAAAAAATAAATAAAAAAAACCTCTTTAGACCAGCTAATACATTTCCGTCCAGCTTCGGCCTTGAACGGGGACGCTCTTGTATGGCGAACGCGGGTCCCTTGCTAGAGGACCACGCGTGGATGGGGGCGTTTCCATCCGGTTCTCGACGTGCTGGGCCGAGCCCATGTAGTCCCGGAAGGGCAGCTTGGACGAGTCAGCCGTCACTGCCGACTGGATGCCGTTCCGGAGACTAATCTTGGTGTACTGCGTCTTGTCCGCGGGGACGGCACTCATGGTCTGGTACGGGCTTCCGGTCGAGCTAGGCTGTCTCATGTCGGTCCTCACATTCAACGGCGGGCCACGAGAAGGACGCGGCATCGACTTGAGGGCCCCCTGGGCCACGGCGGCTGCTGCACGCGCATTCTTAATGACATTGGTGCCTGGCATGGCCCGTGTGGGCGTCGGCATGGGTGTTGGCGCCAAATCGCTTGTGGTCAAGGTAGGTCGCCGTCCTTTCTCGGGGTAGGCCTTTGGCTCTCTCTGGCGTGGCTGGCCCATCTCCCTCTCAGAAGGCCGTCTCATGGCAGCCATATTGACCGGCGGGGCAGCACGAGACGGCACTCCACTCGTCTCGGCATCCATGGCAGGCATGACAGAGGCCACGCCTTTTCCAATCGGCGACTTTCCCAGCATGTCGGCACCCCGGCTCATCATTGCCGTACGGGCACCGCTGGGAATCATGTTTGTTACGCCCTTGATCTGTGACGCGGATGGGACCTTGAAGGGCATCTTTGATGGCCCCTCTGGGTGGAAATCTTTGGGCGTTGCATTGGGCTGTCCCTTGTCTCCATTAATGGGCTTTGGTTCTTTACTGTGGAAGGGGAGCTTGTTCCCAAGCTCGGCTGCCTTCATGACCTTTTTTCCCATGGGCAATTTTCCGAAAAGGTCGGCGCCATGGTTCATGGCAGCACTTTCGGCAAAGCTGGCCCCCTTGGAGAACAGCTTGTTGACGCCCGAGGCCTGCTCTGCGGCCAGTTCGGGGTTCTCGAGGGCTTGCTTCTCCTTGTATTTTTTCTTGAGATACTTTTCTAAAACCATGAGGGCGGTTGTGTTGGTCTTTATGAGGGCGCTTGCGATTGGGATGGCGCGCCCTGCAATGGGTGCCGTCATCATTGCCGCCGTTTCCTTTGGCAAGCCACCATCGATTTTTCTACACGAACGAACGAGAAGGACTGTTGTGAGGATATTGGCGCCATTGCCAACACTACACTGTTAGTTTGATGTTTTGGGGGGAAAAAGACGTACACAGGAATCATGGCAAGCCACGAAGCAACACCGGGGATGAGCCACACCCCCTTGTCCAAGATCTTTGCTGTTCTGCGGACTCTGTTGAGGACCTTTTGATCATTGGGCGAATAGAAGGTGGGTGCCCTCTTCTTGGTCTTTACCTTTTTGCCGTTGGGCAGTGTCTTTGTCTCGTAATAGGGGTCCTATTGATTAGCATTGTGTGATGTGGTGCGAGGACATACAAGAGACTCGCCCAGCTTGCTCTTCAGGAAGGATGCCATGGTGGACGCTTTGTGGGATGATAAGAATGGGATTCTCGCTCGTGCCTGGACGGCACGGGAGGGCTATATATGCCGGCATTTTTACGTTATTATTTTATTATTGGAAATGTGATTGTGAAGGCGTTGCCGACGAGCTTTGTTTGTGCTTTGTTCATGGCCAATACAATAACCGCGCTCTGTCCGCGCTATGCAATATGACTACTCATTCTTATTCTTATATGCAATCAAGACTGAAATTGAGTGGACACCAGCTCGTCTTCAACCGTCTGAGAGACAATAAGACGCCCTGTCAGCATTGGGCATTACCTTCGCGACCTCGCTGCGACGAAGGTACGTCGCCAGATACAGTGCCCCGCTTTTATGTGCTGACTCAGAGATGGGCCTGCCCGACGGCTGCGCAGCCATTGGCATTGGGACGAACAGTGATTGTACGACAGACGCCACATTCACAACCGGATATGCTATTGTCAGCCAACAATGACCTCCATGACTCTCGCCGACTGTAAGTGCCGCGACAGCCCTTGCACGGGCGCTGACTGCCGCAGGGCTGGACGACCTGTGCGTCCGCTTCATCATGAATATTCCGCAGGAAGACCTGACGTCCATGGCCCGGATATGCTTCCAAGTTGAGGAGGCGCACTGGTTCTACGTGGACTTTATACGGCCGCTGGACCCGGCGCTGCCGGGCATGTCGCTGCGCAGCTTCTGCATGGCGATTTTCAAGCACTGTCCGTTGCTGGCGCCATTTCCCATCGAGAACCACATCCGTGCGTTTGAAGAGTTCCTCAAGTACAAGGCGAGCATCCCCGTGCGCGGGGCCATCATGCTCAACGAGGCCATGGACCACGTGCTGCTGGTCAAGGGCTGGAAGAAGACGGCCACGTGGAGCTTTCCCCGGGGCAAAATCAACATGGACGAGGACGACCTGGACTGTGCGGTGCGCGAGGTCGACGAGGAGACGGGCTTTGACATCCGCGCCGCGGGGCTGGTGCCGCCCAAGGACAAGACCAAGTACATGGAGGCCAAGATCCTCGACCAGCACATCCGTCTGTATGTGTTCCGCAACGTGCCCATGGACACGCACTTTGAGCCCAAGACGCGCAAGGAGATCAGCGCGATCGAGTGGTTCCCCATTGCGGATTTGGCGGCACACCGGAAGAACGACGACTCTGTTATGAGCAGCGCCTCCAACAATGCCAAAATCTACATGGTGGCCCCGTTTCTGGCGCAGCTGAAGCGCTGGATTGCCGCGCAGCGCAGAAAGGACGCAGCCCGCACCAAGCGCAGCCAGGTCTCGTCGACCGTGGCCGCAAGCACGGCCGAAGACAACCTGACAGACGACGACGTCGCCGTCGAAGAGACCTCTCCGGCAAAGGCAGCCGCCATGATGGAAGACGCCACGCGGGAGCTGCAAAAGGTGCTGCGGATTGCCCAGCGGCCCGTCGATGGCTCGGTGTCCGGGCAGCCCACGCCAGAGGAGCCGGCGCAGCTGCTGCACCGCCCCGTGCCCATGAGCACGGACAACGACGCCAGGAATAGCCATTTGCTGGCTCTTCTGCAGAAGAACGCTTCGAGAGAGCCCAGGCCCGTCCTGCCACAGCACCTGCAGAGCCAGGCGATGCCGTCGCCACGGACGCTCCCCGTGCCCATGTCCTACCAGCAGCAGGGCCCCGTGCTGTCTGTGCCTTCTGTGCCTTCTGTGCCGTCTGTAGCGCCGCACACGGCCGTCCATGGCCATGGCCAGAGCAATCCCCAGCTCACTAGCCATGCGGCCCATCTCCTGCAAGTCTTCAAAGGGGCCGACCGGCCACAGACGCCGCACATGCACCCGCAAGCACGCCAGAGCCCCCTGCCATCCGTGCCGAGCTCGCTGAGCAACCCACAGGCGAAAAGGATTAGCCACGGCATTGACAGCTCGCTCAACAACATCATCCAACGAAGGGGCAACAGCCCCTATGTGTCCCAGACGCAAAGGGCCCAGACCAATGCTCTTTTGGACATCTTCAAAAAGCCAACGCCCAAGCCAAGGCCAGAGGAGCAGCTTCACGCGCCCCTTCCACCGCAGAGCATGGGCCAGAACAGCTACCGGACACAACCAACCATTACGACACCTGTGCCGGTGTCTGCAACGTCAAAGGAGAGCACCCAGCGACTCTTGTCGCTATTCAATGCGCCGCAGACGGTCAGCCAGCCGGTCACGCCGGCGAATGGGCAGTTGCGTGGTGGACAGACGGGTGAGCAGGCGCCCATTTCCAATGCCGACCGGAACTTTCTTTACGGCTATCTAGCCAATCTCTCAAGGCCTCAACAATAATTTACCATTTTTCTTTTTCTTTTTTTTTTTTTTTTTTTTTTTTTTTGAAAATTTC